>CAIGRF010229813.1:6322-18928 GCA_903798235.1 Fraxinus ornus | reverse complement strand
CAAATGTTGTTATTATTTACACCTCATTGCATTCATATCCTTAACCTTTTTGGACAAATGGATCCTCAAACTTCGAATTTCACCCAAAAATTCATTAATGGATCAAACTTGACAACCCCGCACAACAGGGGCCCACTTTTTGTGTGGAAGCGCCCCCTATTGTGAGGGGGATGTACACCATACTGTACAACATCAAAATCTTTCATTAATAGCCTTGAAATGATGAATTTTCCATTCACTTAGTAAAATTTTCAAATTCATCTTTCATCTAATCTATACTTTATCCTACATTCTTCGAGATTTTACCCTCACATAATTGAGTTTGCCGAGTAATTGATGGCATTTGGTTCACCTTGACATTTAACAGATGGCGCATCGGATTTTATGTTAGTTCTACTAATTGAATGACCAATGATTGAAATGATATAAATTATTGTGATTGAATGGGTCAAAAATAAACTTTAATAACTAACTTGAAATTCCTCATAAACCTCAGTGACCATTAGTGCAATTAACTTATAATTAGATACAGAAAAGGCGAAAGCCACGATGGGGTAACAGATAATTTGGCCTGGCACAGACACAAAAGGCATAAGGTTATGCTGTGGGTACATAGCGCCTAGGGAGTTCCGTGTGTTCATTACGAAAATTATGAAAAATGTTACGTACACAACATTTCCCAAACCATAAAACACGCAATGCGTCGTCGTTTGGCTTCCCAAAGTCTCCTCGCCTGCTCATGTTCCATTGTCAATAAACCAAACGATCAACCAATGATGGGATAACAATGCCAACCAAACACTTCCTCCGACGACTATTGTCACCGGGACGTCGTCGTTTTTGTGGCCTTCCGAGTTCTGGCATTTCCGTTATTGAGTCAACCAAACTCTTCATCCGCCTTCTTTGACTGAGTCAAGCCTCCGAGTCGGTTACCCAACTTGACCCTCAATTCATTTCTCTCTTCGAAATTCCCTTCATGATTATTGTACTGATTGGAAAGTTCCAATCCCGCTAATGAATCCAAAATTCATCTAATCTAAGTTGAGCAACTTGCTGTTTTCTAGGGTTTCATACTGTAGTTTTGGGACTGAGGTTTAAGTAAAGATGATGATATCGAGGGGGTTATTTGGATGGTCGCCGCCGCATATACAGCCTTTGACGCCGGTTTCGGAGGTGTCTGAGCCACCGGAGTCTCCATCACCGTACCTGGACGCGAGCGCTGTGGATGCCGTGCCGGTCGAGATGGAGGACGAGATTGATGCCGAGGCAGATGAGATCGAGCCGCCACCAGCTGCTGTACCCTTCTCCCGCCTGTTTGCCTATGCTGACCGGCTCGACTGGGGTCTGATGGTAGTTGGATCTCTTGCTGCCGCCGCCCATGGCACTGCGCTCGTTGTCTACTTGCATTATTTCGCCAAAATCATTCAGCTTCTCCGCCATAGCTCCAAACCACATGATAAGCTCTTTGACGAGTTCAATGAGGTATTCATAATGATTTTGGCATATTTATATTTTTGTGAAACCTGAGTTTTAGTTTCAAAGTATTTGTGGTAATTGAGCAGATTACAGGTTTATAGTGTAATGTTTCATCCAATAGAGCAGAAAGCTCGTATTTTACTCTATATGGAATCATATTCAGCGTTATTAAGATTTTGAGGGGATTATGGTATTCCAGGGGTGGACACGTTGTATGTAACTTTTATTTCATAAATACGACTATCTAACTAGCTTATTTAGATTATCAGTATGTCTAGGAAATATTTTTAGGACTTGCAACTGCTGGAAGCTGGGTGGCAAGTGGACTTTAATATTTACGAAGTTAAGATTATTTCATTAGAAGTTCTGAAATTCTGTGTATGTGTTCATTTCATTTTCTGTTTGAACAAGAAAAAGGGAAATTTCTGGTTTTTACCGAGACTTTCCTAAAGAAACATAAACTCTGGAGGCATTAAGGTTTCATTTTATCCTTCAATAAAAATATCTGAATCAACTGTGTCAATTTATTTTGGAAAATCGATGATAAAGATTATATAACAAGTTTATATGTTTTGTTCTAGCATAATTCTGCTTCTTTTGGGTTTATCTGGGTTCAACTTCAAAGTTAATGGATAACCAGTTGCTTCTTGTAGTGACTGTAAGTTTGGATCGTGCAAGTATTCAAAATGCTTCTGGAATGAGTGTGAGGTTTATTAGGGGATTGAAAGTTTCTTGCACTTGTTGCTTATTAAGTTGCCAAGATGACTGATTGTTGTAGGTATTATATGTATTTTAGGACAAATGTTAGCTGGCCAGTGATGAGGTTTTATCTCCACGGCAGCCCTAATGCCTCCACCATATCCGCTATGCCACCCCTTAAGCCATCCCCCACCCCACTTTGTACTTGCTGTTTCTGGTTAGATTTGAATTGCCACAAATCTTGGGCGTGTAGCCTGGAAATAGCATCAAAGAAAATGATTCCATTCAGCTTTTTGACGAAATCCTTTTTTTTTTTCTTTTTATCTGTTTATAGTTCATGATTTTCTTGTTAACTCTTCACTGTGAGTAATGTAATTGAGAGACTTTGTATGTGCAATCAAAATGGATTCACCATTGAGACCTTTGGTCAGTGACTCATTCCTTGTTTGGGGTGGGGCAGGGGGTTTCAGAGAGGGAAAAAGCTGCTGACAAAGGTAGGGGAGGGAGATTGGAATGGTGGGCATGTGTTTGATAATTTTCTTTTTTAGTTTCTTTTGTTTTCTTCCTTTTCTCTCTCTTTTATTTATTGGTTTGGAACTTGGGTTGATTAAAATAACCTTCTGGAAAGATGACATGCAAGACATATGACTAACATAAAAGGTGGTGGTTTCCATCTGGTGGAGACTGGCTTGCACTGAAATTGAATGTTTGGGGCCTTACAGGTGAAAAAAAATTGATCGAGGACCCATTTGCTTTATCTGGCAAAGTTTGGGGACTGGTTGCAAATTTCTCTTGAATTAATTTCATGTTATACTTTAATGTTTTGTCTTAGGTTGTAATCTAATTTTTATTACATTTTTACCACTGGTGCGGTGGTGTTGTGTTTCTACCTTAAGTAAAATATTGGGAAGTATACTGGACTGGAAATAAGATGATAAATTGAAGGTAGCATCAAGTAGCATTTCCTTTAGTGTTTGCTAAAAATATACAATGTGATCGGTGCAAGAGCAAGGTATGCCGTGTGATTTATCACTCAGCTTTAGCCCCCTGTTGCACTTTACTTATGACCGAGCTCTCAACGAGGACTGGTTGTAGTTTGGGTTGCATTAATGACACACACACACATATATATAAGGTGGCCCAAGGACACGGTAGTTGGATGAAATAGAATTTGAAATCAAAATCAAATAAACATTTGATGAAAATTTGAATTTACTTAAAAAATATTGAAATTATAATGTTTTGAACACAGAAATTTTAGGGACCAAAGAAGGCCATGGGACATGGTAGTTGGAGGAAATAGAACTTGAAATCAAAATCAAACAAACTTTTGATGAAAATTTGAATTTATTAAAGAAATATTGAAATTATTGAATACAGAAATTTTAAAGAAAATTAAAAATTACAAGGAATTTCTAACTTGTATTTTGATTTTCATTCATACTTGAAATCCGAACTTGAAATGTTCTTGAATTGCTTTGAAGAAATCTTGAAGGACAATTGTTTGTCCGTCTATCTCTTGCTTTTGCTTTATTTTCTTCCTCCGACTATTTGAATAATGGAACCAACTTTTCTAAAGTTTATTTAATAAAGTTGAGATTCTTTTTATTAAAGTCACCTTATTAAAGTTTGCCCATTTTTTATTGTCGATAGTGGTGGTAGGAATAACTTTTGAGGCGGCAAACATAATTGAAAGAGATTTTCTCTTGAACCTTGAACCTTGTATCTCCGATATTCATCCAGATAACTGGGTTCATATAGTTATTTTGAATTCTTTTGAGTTTCTTAAACAATTAGTTCATCATTATCTATCTCATAGCAGTCATCTTCATTGCTCTGGGCATGGTATGTTTCTGAGTCTAATTGATGAACTATTTGAGTGAATCTTGATTTATTTGAAGACGCTAAAGTCAAAGAAGCAATTTTTCTGAAATAATTGCTAGTTCCTTTGGCATTTTGCACTGAATTAACATAACCTAATAATCTCGATTTTTCAGCAAGAAAATCAATTTGTTTTCTTAATTCTTTCTTTGAAAATTTTGGAACACCAATATTTTTCTGTTCTTGAATCCATGAATTGACAGCCTTTGGATAGTAATTTGTTTCATGAAATTTTGACTATTTGATTTTGAATCTCCGAACAATTTTTTTAACATTGAATTCAGAGTTTGTTTTTTGAATTATATGGAAGTTCCAACAGAAAATCCATGAGACTTTAAAATTGAAGGCGATCTGAAACAAAACATTTTTCTTGAGGCTTTAAAAACGATTTTGCCTCATTTTTGAAGTGTTCGAATCTTTGACGAATAAAATTGGGTAAAATTGTTTCGTCAAGTCCAAAATATTCGAACCATGCTTGAATCCATTTTGAAAAATGTGAAGGACATACTTGATTAAAAAAAATAAACCAGGAATGAGTTACTGGTCTAAAAAAGAAAACATTGAACCAAGAGTCCTTGTAATCAAAATAATTGAAGTGAAATTCGAATGTTTCATCTTTTTGATAAACGCATTCATTTTTCATCCCGTAGGTTTTGTCCTCCTCCTTCATATGACAAAAACCTTTGAATTGAATTTTTTGGAAAAATCATTTGTTTTGACTTTTGAGGGTTTGGAGTACGAGTTATGATAGTTGATCCTGATTTGATAAGGATAGCTTCATAAATGTCCCTGGGCCATCTTTGCTATAAGAGCCATAAGTCGAATAGCGTGAGGCCTAGGTACAGTATCAAGGGAGAAGTTGGTTACCCTATAGCCCGCTGAATAGTGTTGGTCAGCACATGAAGCCGAGTGAGCATAGGGTGCTCGCATTGTAGGTTAGGTGGGATTCAGTGTATCCTGTAGCAATAAAAAATGGACAAACTTTAATAAAGTGACTTTAATAAAAGAATCTTTCAACTTTATTAGAAAAAATTTAGAAAAAGCTGGTTTCATTCAAAAAGTCGGAAGGAAGACAACAAAGCAAGAGGCGGATAGACAGGACAAACATAATTGTCCTTCAAGATTCCTTCAAAACAATTCAAGAAAATTTTAAATTCGGACTTCAAGTATAAATAAAGATCAAAATACAAGTTCTCCTCGAGAGTTTTTAGTAGGAGAAAAACTTATTTAGGAAACTTAGAAATTCCTCGTAATTTTTAATTTTCTCTAAAATTTTTGTATTCGGTTGGTGTTTGGTGGGGATTAAAATTAAATTTTTAGTATATTGTGATAGAAGTTTTTGAAATATGTGGTTGAAAAGCCGTGACACCCACGAAAGATGTGGTTAATATTGATTGTTTGATTTTAACTTAGATTAAAATATGATTTTAATCCGAAACAAACACGGCTTCAAAGCATTGTAATTTCAATATTTCTTTAATAAATTCAAATTTTCATCAAAAGTTTGTTTGGTTTTGATTTCAAGTTCTATTTCCTCCAACTGCGAAAGCATCCAGTACCCTGGAATCACGAGCACACTTATATTTGAGAAGGGCAAGGAAACTTTGATTGGCTGCTTTATTATCAGACTAGAACTTCTGATTTGATGAGATGCTGCTTAAACTAAATTTGGTCTTCTCAAATTTGGTTGAATAGATCGTATAATTTAGTTGTTTCACTTTTGAAGAAAAAGTATGGGAAGGTGGTTGATTATTACATAGAAGTCAGCACCACCTTTAAATTACACATGTTTATGATTAAATTTGGAAGCAAGAGGATGATAAGTAAGAAGTATATTGCCTCACCCTCTAAATTAGTAATACAATTTCTAAATAATTCATTTCTTCTCTTTTATTTCCCCTGTATTACTCAAAAAGGAATCATATTCTGATCTAAAAAGTGAGGGCTGAATAGATATATGTACATTTTAGTTTCATTGGAACATGATAAAAGATGAGAAATTGTTCTTTACGGATGTTATAATGAAGAAATGTCTAATAATGAAAGTTATGGATTCATTGTTTAGATTGATCGAGTAATAGGTTTCACATATTATATACCCATCATAAACAACTTTAACTATTAGTCTGTGCAAACCAATTATTCAGTTTAAAGATACCAGAAGGGGTACAGCAGTATTCCTCATTCTTACTCCAATATTTGGCGCTTATGAACTGTCATTTACATAGATATGAAGAAGATATTATAAGGATGTTCTAGTCCATACTTGTTGCCAGCTAATATTACTGTGGTTTTTGCAGCTTGCTTTAACAATTGTTTACATTGCCGTGGGAGTTTTTGTTGCTGGTTGGATTGGTAAGCCTGGTGTTTAATTGTTCAAGGCTGCTATTCCATCTATTATTTCTGATAACGCTTCTTTCTTCCTGTGCTGCCATTGACTACGGCAACTTTTTGATATTATCTTTTGGATGATAGAGGTATCATGCTGGATTCTTACTGGAGAAAGGCAGACTGCAGTGATCAGGTCAAGATATGTTCACGTATTACTAAATCAGGACATGAGCTTTTTTGATACTTACGGTAATAATGGAGACATTGTGAGCCAAGTACTGAGTGATGTGCTGCTCATTCAATCTGCTATTAGCGAAAAAGTATGTTTTGTTGTGTTACTTCTGCTTTTGAACTCCTTTTAAACTTGCTTTTCAAGTAAATATATTAGTATGTTATCAATAAATGTATTCTGCTGTGACAGGTTGGAAACTATATTCATAATATGGCCACTTTCCTCAGTGGTCTAGTGATTGGATTTGTCAACTGTTGGCAGATTGCCCTTATAACTTTAGCCACAGGTCCATTCATTGTTGCCGCAGGAGGAATATCAAATATATTTCTGCACAGACTTGCGGAGAATATCCAAGATGCATATGCTGAAGCAGCAAGTATTGCAGAGCAGGTCACGTCATCTTCCTTGATCCTTCTTTTCTATATCTATAAAAATTTCCCTGCAAAATCGACATCAGCTGGAACATTTAGTTATTATTTTTAAAGTCTTGTGAGAACATACTAACAACATGTTTGGCAGTGCTTAGAAGTTCATGAAACTTAGTTCTAAGTTACTTATTTTTCCAAACATGTCCTTCAAAGTTACTCTTTTTCACTTGCCTTCTACATAAGTAATTTTTAGGCACAGCCAAACACGTTTTGCTGATAAAATTCCAATTTAATCTATTGCTACAAAAACAAGCACGTTCCTTCCAGAAGTTTCTATGCTGTGTGTGTGTATCTATGTTCATTAATACCTTCAGTATTTAGTTAGTTATTTGCTGATGTAATTGGAAAGTGTGACCACCTAATTTGCACTACTAATCTGGTTAAAATAGAAGTCTTTTTTACTTTACTTATTTACTTATTTGCTAATGTCTCTGATATTATCTAAACGGTTTTGTGAATTATTTTGTTCAAGATATTCATTTGATAGATTTGATAGTTGTTCATTTCTGGGGTGTTTAAATCGTTGAGATTTTAACCTATTCTACTTCTTCCCTTCCCAGAAGAGAGTTTTACCCAATTATACTTCCTCCAGCCATAACCATCCAACAGAGGGGAGGTTAAAGAAAGTACAAAAGAAAAGAAGTAACATTGTGCTAATAAGAGAGATCTTTAATGAATTTATATAAAAGGTCCACTGTGTATTTATAGACTCGATGAAAGAGGTAAAGCTACAGATACTGAACATTCAGACTCCACCCCCACAAGGAACCCAAGCACCTGGGAACTGCTTTTCGTGGTCTTCTGCATCTTCTCTAGAACAAAATGGAGAGAAAGACAAGAAATAAAACTGTACAAATAAAGAAGACCTTTAATGAATTTATAGTAGTCCATTGCTACTCTTTTCAAGCTCAGATTTTGCTTCCTTTTTTCCCTCTCCAATCACTGCCTTTATCCTCAACCTCCACCTCTGCAGGGGCTCCATTTTTCAGAACTCTTTGGACAGAGAACAATTATATATACGTCATTCTGAGTTTATGCTATACGCAGACATGGGACAATCACCCTACATGTATTGCATGCAAAAACATATCTTGGTGCAAAAATACAAGGTTACACTGAAGAGAGATGCAATGGTTCTATCCAACATCTATTAGTTTTGTGTTAAGCTCATAAAATTTAAACTTTTACAAAATCATGTTAGAGGCTTCCTATACTTGCTAATTGTGACCAGGAAAACAAGCATCTCTGACTTTCTCGTTCTTAGCCACTTTTCTTGGTTTCTTGAGATTCTCATATGCAAACATTTCTTTCTTTCTTATTTTTTTTTTTATTTTCAATGTGCAGGCTGTATCATATATTAGAACCTTATATGCATTTACCAACGAGACATTGGCAAAATATTCTTATGCAACTTCACTTCAAGCTACTCTCAGATATGGTATACTAATAAGTCTTGTGCAAGGACTTGGACTTGGTTTCACTTATGGGCTTGCAATCTGTTCTTGTGCCTTGCAACTTTGGGTTGGAAGGTTCCTGGTTACACATGGAAAAGCTCATGGGGGAGAAATTATAACAGCACTATTTGCTGTTATTTTGAGTGGCCTGTAAGCAACTCATCCTCACTTCTAATTGTTGCATCTCCGCTCTGTAATTTTAATTATTTATTGCATTTGTGTTTGATAGTGGACTGAATCAAGCTGCAACAAACTTCTATTCTTTTGAACAAGGGAGAATTGCTGCTTATAGACTGTTCGAGATGATAAGTCGTTCATCCTCCACTGTCAATCACGACGGTGACACCCTTGGTTTTGTACAAGGAAACGTAGAGTTTCGAAATGTTTATTTCAGCTATCTCTCCCGTCCTGAAATTCCTATATTGAGTGGGTTTTACCTTACTGTACCAGCTAAAAAGGCTGTGGCACTTGTTGGCAGAAATGGCTCTGGTAAAAGCAGTATTATACCGCTTATGGAACGATTTTATGATCCTACATTAGGTACTTATAACTCATTAGTTATAAATCACATTTCGTGGGTTCAATTTATTTACATCTCTCCCTAAGTTTTTCAAATCCCTTTGCTCTTTCTTACAGGTGAAGTTCTGTTAGATGGTGAAAATATAAAAAATCTGAAGCTGGAGTGGCTAAGAAGCCAAATTGGTTTAGTCACCCAGGAACCTGCATTGTTAAGTTTGAGTATCAAAGAAAATATTGCTTATGGACGGAATGCTTCTTTAGACCAAATTGAAGAAGCTGCAAAAATTGCTCATGCACATACATTTATCAGTTCACTGGATAATGGATATGATACTCAGGTTTATTTGCACAAAAAATGTCTATATCTGTTATTGGGTTCTGGTTTTACTGTTCAATTTTCGTTGCATTTTATCAACTAAGCTTTGATTTTCAGGTTGGTAGGGCTGGTTTAGCAATGACAGAGGAGCTGAAAATTAAACTTTCTGTTGCTAGAGCTGTGCTTTCTAATCCATCTATTCTACTGCTAGATGAGGTTACTGGTGGACTTGATTTTGAAGCTGAACGAGCTGTTCAGGAGGCGCTGGATCTCCTCGTGTTAGGCAGATCGACAATAATAATAGCTAGAAGGCTTAGTCTGATTAAGAATGCTGATTACATTGCTGTGATGGAAGAAGGTCACCTTGTTGAAATGGGGACACATGATGAACTAATAAACTTGGATGGCCTTTATGCTGAGCTTCTCAAAAATGAAGAAGCTGCAAAACTTCCACGGAGGTACTGTAGAAGAGCTATATAATGCCTGTTTTGGAACATCGTGATATATTGTTTGTGAATGATTCTTTGTATAGAAATGAATCGATATCTTGTCAGATCATATTTTTGTTTGAACCCTTCCCTGCGTTATAATCATTTTTGTGCTAGTACTGATAATCAACTTATCAGACTGACATGGCTTCATTATCTTTGTCAGGATGCCAGTGCAGAACTACAAGGATACCGCAACTTTCCAGATTGAAAAAGATTCTTCCGCAAGTCGCAGCTTCCAAGAGCCATCATCTCCTAAAATGGCCAAGTCACCATCTCTTCAGAGGGTATCTGGCTTCCATGTATTTAGTCCGGCTGATGTTACATTTGACTCACAAACATCTCCCAGGGATCAGAGTCCCCCGTCAGAACAAATAATTGAAAATGGTGTTTCCTTGGATTCAACAGATAAAGAACCATCTATAAAAAGGCAGGATAGTTTTGAAAAGAGACTTCCAGAGCTACCCAAGATTGACGTTCAGCCTGCACATCGACAAACAACCAATGCCTCAGATCCTGAATCTCCTGTCTCGCCACTTTTGACATCTGATCCGAAAAATGAACGATCTCATTCTCAAACATTTAGTCGACCGCTTAGTCAGTTTGATGATGTGCCAATGAGAGCACAAGAAACTAAGGACAAACATCCTCGAGGTGAGCCATCCTTTTGGAGGCTTGTAGAGCTTAGCCTTGCAGAGTGGCTTTACGCTGTTTTGGGAAGCATTGGTGCTGCAATTTTTGGCTCTTTTAATCCTGTGCTCGCTTATGTTATCTCACTCATAGTAACAGCATATTACAATGAAAAACATCACTTACGCCAGGAAGTAGACAGGTGGTGCTTAATCATTGCTGGCATGGGAATTGTAACAGTGATTGCCAATTTTTTGCAGCACTTCTATTTTGGTATAATGGGGGAGAAAATGACTGAACGTGTTCGGAGAATGATGTTTTCAGGTACCTGATTACTTTCATGTAGTAATTTTATTATTTGCTGGATTTATTTGCAACTATTATATTTTATCTTGAATAAGCTGTTCTTTTGCCATTGTAAGCATGTTATATAAATATAATCTAACGAATGCTCTGGTTTCTGACTGCTTTCTTCAACAGCAATGCTTCATAATGAAGTTGGATGGTTTGACGAAGAAGAGAACAGTGCTGATAACTTGTCCATGCGCTTAGCAAATGATGCTACTTTTGTTAGAGCTGCTTTTAGCAACCGGCTATCTATATTTATACAAGACACTGCAGCTGTTTTTGTGGCTGTTCTCATTGGGATGTTACTTCAGTGGCGGTTGGCACTTGTGGCCTTGGCAACTCTGCCCGTTCTTACTGTTTCTGCAATAGCTCAGGTATGTAGATTGCTTTATTATATATTTATCTCCTCAAGAACAACCTAACTGAACTGATATGTGATGAGGTGTCTCAAGGTCCCCTACTCAAATATACATGTTTGTCTATGCGTATACATGTGTGTGTATATATATATATATATATATATATATTGAGAGAGTGGACTTGGTGGTTTTCTTCCACCACAGCTTTATGCTGTTACTATCAAGCCAATCCATCAGTAAAAATCCAATGGTTGTGAAATATCCAAAATAAAGTATGTTGGTTGTTTCTGTATAAAATATTTGATGTTTTACTGACATGGAAACATTTGATTTCAACAATAAAGAAACCTAAATCATTTATAGTACTTTCATGTTAGATTGTTTTATACATGGATTTGGAGGACTTGCTGAACAAGTTTAGCTCAAGGAACTAGATAAGAATAGTATTTGTTATATTTCCATATCCATTTTGACTTTCACCTGAAGCTGATCCAATTACAATCACTTACTTCAGCTGGTATATTGTAATTTGTTTTAACAATACTTTTGACTTTCACTAATAGCACTGCTGGCTTCTTTACTGATAATTTGAGAGGTCTAAATCTGGGTCTCATTTAAGACCACTTTTTGTTCCAAAATCTCCTAGAAGGCCTTTAGTTGTATAAAATTTAACATGTGGCCAATTTCAAACTTTCAGAGAGCTGTTTCAAAAAGCAACTCATGCTTGCTTTTATTATATTCCATCCTTGAGTCTGGACTTGTGAACAATTCCTTGAAAACATAACTAAAAGAAATCCTATCCGGGAAAGGACTTCCTGAGCTCTACAATTCTTTGCTATGTTAATTTCTTCCCACATTGACTGATAACAATTTAATAGATGCCAAATCATTTAACTCCTGAACTTCACAGTATGTTAAACTTAATTGTGCAGAAATTGTGGCTTGCTGGATTTTCAAAGGGCATTCAGGAGATGCATAGGAAGGCCTCTTTGGTCCTCGAGGATGCGGTTAGAAACATTTATACTGTTGTAGCATTTTGTTCTGGTAACAAGGTAATGGAGCTCTACAGGTTGCAGCTTCGAAAAATATTCAAGAAAAGCTTCCTCCATGGAGTTGCAATTGGCTTTGCATTTGGCTTTTCCCAGTTTCTTCTCTTTGCTTGCAATGCTCTTCTGCTTTGGTATACTGCCCTTTCTGTCAAGAATGGGTATATGAATTTGACTACAGCTCTGAAGGAATACATGGTTTTCTCTTTTGCTACATTTGCACTGGTTGAGCCTTTTGGTTTAGCTCCATATATTCTCAAAAGAAGAAAATCTCTGACGTCAGTTTTTGAAATAATTGAGCGAGTGCCTAAGATTGACCCAGATGATAGTTCAGCCTTGAAACCTCCCAATGTTTATGGAAGCATCGAGTTAAAAAATGTTGATTTTTCTTATCCAACT
>CAIGRF010229789.1:0-13656 GCA_903798235.1 Fraxinus ornus | reverse complement strand
AATTTCTAGTACTTACACCTTTGGATGTGAGGGAACAAACTTCCATTCGATAGGGAATGTTTGATCATCTTGATTTTGGGAAGTTTCTTCTTCTTCTTCTTCTTGTTGAGGATTTTGTTCTTCCAATTCTTTGTTTTCAACTTCTTTAGGATCTTCATTGTTTTGTTCTTGAATGTTCATTTGCTCAAAGGGGGTTTCCAAACCTACATTAATACATTTTCTTGATCAAGAGAATTAGTTTCATCAAAAGTAACATGCATATATTCTTCCACTACTAGAGTTATTTTGTTAAAAACTCTATAAGCTTTGCTAGTAGGTGAATAACCAAGGAAGATACGAACACCGAATTTTGAATCAAATTTTCCCAAGTTTTCTTTTGTGTTAAGAATAAAATTTTTGCAATCGAAAACTTTAAAATAACTTATGTTGGGAATTCTATCTTTCCAAAACTCATATGGAGTTTTGGTGTTCTTTCAACTTACCAAAACTCTATTCATAATGTAGCAAGCGGTGTTAACGGCTTCAATCCAAAAATATTTGGGTAAATTATTTTCATTTAGTATGGTCCTAGCCATTTCTTGCAATGTACGATTCTTTCGTTCTGCTACACCATTTTGTTGAGGAGTTCTAGGAGCCGAAAAGTGATGTTCATATCCATTTTCTTTACAAAAATCATCAAAAGCAATGTTAGCAAATTCTCCACCATGGTCACTTCTAGTGGTTGTGATAGAATATCCTTTTTCATTTTGAACCCTTTTACAAAAATGTTTAACTACTTTTAAAGCTTCATTTTTCAAGTTCAAAAATAAGACCCAAGTGAATCTTGAAAAGTTATCAATGATAACTTGTGGGATGTTGAATTGATCGTCGGAACTATGTTGAATTGATCGTCGGAAATATGTTGGCCGGAGATCGGTGCTACTTGTGGAGGAGGAGCCATATGTTGTGCTCGAGGAGAATCATTGTCATCATCACTATTACCGTCACCTCCCATTTCTTCCAGTTCTTCTGAAGTGAATGACCAAGTAGTAGGCCCCGAGTTATTATCGAAGCCTTGAGCATGACACACCCATTGTCCATTACTTTTAACGATTTTTGTAATCCCAAGATAACAAATGCAGTAGTGAGTAACTTATAATTTAATAAAATTAAGCAGCTTATGCAGAAAATAATCAGAATGGACCACTGTATTAATGAGGATATGAGAGATCCATATGTTGTGCTGATCATATGATCCTCACAATTTGATAATTTTGGTTAACTTTCTTATCTGTACCTCCATCAGAGATTCAGAATAACAAATTATGATGCAATCTTTTAATAGGCAAAGTGAGCAACTGACAAAGAATAAGTTAGTCTACTTCTTTTCCGATTGTAACTCAAAAGAATAATGAATACAGAACTCAATTATTTTATGTATAATATCTAGGATAATATATGACTGACAATTGGATCGATATTATGTCTTACATTTTTCTTTTTTAATATTGTTCAATATTTTTATTATACGTTTTAGCGATCTTAAAGATATAATTTCAAGTTTGCTCAATTTCTAACCATTTAAGATTTTTTAGATGAGGTAATTCGATATAGTAAAAGAACTTGTAGAAGATTTGAGATAAAATATTGCCTCTAATCATTTACAAAAAGTCTCTCTCAATGTGCCTTAAGAAAAAATAATAATTATATGGCTTGCATGCGAGGGGAATTGAAAATATAATTTAAATAAATAAGTTGGGCCTCTTTCTAATCGTTGAGTCGATAGTGTATAAGCTATTGATGTTTAGCAACAATGTCAAGTTTAAATATAAGACCTTGTTTTGTTTGCGTTTCAATTTTTTTTAGTTTTGAATTCATTATCAGTTTTCTGTTTTGGGAGCACATATTAAAATTGCAGAAAATACGTTTGATTTATTGTTTTGAAAAATTATTTCTCAAAACAGAAAATTGAAAAATGCATTTTGTTCGAAATTCTAGAAATTATTATATGATTTTTATTAAATGAATTAAGATTATCCAGTAAATAATTATTTCTTTACTAATGTATTATCAAGTAATATATACATTTTAAAGTTGACAGTATTGAAAACTTTTTTCTCTTCTAATGAGTTTTTCTCGCAACAAGAAGTGACTCATTTGAGATTAGAATCTAAGAACTTATCTAAAAAAATTTATTTTCATAATGTGAAATTATGTTGTTAATAGGACATTCTAGTGCTCAAATGAGCTGTAACGATCTCTAATTGCCGACACCTAAGTCAAAATTGCTGCCTGTTGAACTTTCTTAACCAGTATAATCACACAAAATCGAAATTAATTATATTTATGACGTCATATTGAAAAAGAAGAAATTAAATTCTTTTTTATTTTTTTATTTTCATTTTTAATACTGTGTACTAAATATGATTTTAAAATATACTTATTACATAATATTGCTCAACAATTTAACTTTTTAATCAATCTTTTTAAAAAGTGTAATATAATTTTTTTTTATTTTTTACAAAAAAAAAATTGCCTTTCGTCTCCATAAAGAATTGCACAAGTGAAGTACCTTCATTATCTATTTACCTAATCCTAGAATATTGTTAATTTTGAATATAGATCAATCAATTTCCCCGTTAATTGAAAAATATATTTCATTATTCAAATAAAAAATTAAAATTTAGATTTTTTTTCCCCAAGAAGTTATATTTGGGTGAAAAGTATTTACTTGTAAAATTTACACGAGCATATGTCATAAATGGGAAAGAAATGTTTTAATTCAATTAACATCTAATTCTTTTTATCAAATTCTGATCTTCAAACCTTCGATTAAATTGTACATATAATCTTTAATGATAATTTATGCTTGAAAGTTCATTAGATGCGTATAAATAGACTTACTTGCCTCTCGTATTTTAAACAAACGAAATGAATAGTAGGTGCAACAATTTGATAAAATATTTGCACATCATTTCAATGCTAGGCAGCTGAAGAGTGCTGATTTTATTGAAGATTAAAAAAAAAAAAAAATGGATTATGCTACGTGTACATAGAAATGGTACATAAAGAAATTACATAAAATGATGTAGAGTGAAAAAGATTTGATGAAAAAATTGATTATATTTTTAAACTGATAAATGATAGAGTTTTATGTGACATTATGTAATC
The DNA here is from genome assembly GCA_903798235.1 of Fraxinus ornus. Classification (NCBI taxonomy): domain Eukaryota; kingdom Viridiplantae; phylum Streptophyta; class Magnoliopsida; order Lamiales; family Oleaceae; genus Fraxinus; species Fraxinus ornus. The sequence goes on along the minus strand of CAIGRF010229789.1, from coordinate 10,506 downwards.
ATTTATGTAAACATTTATGTACATATAACAAGATCTATAAAACAAATTAAGAACTTTCATTATAAATGATCTTGGGCTGTGCTATGGGCAACTTGTACCCATAGAGATGTCCATAATGGACACCCGACGCCCCCTATTGGTGGAGCGCCTGACGCCAACAGACATCCCACTAATAGGGGGTATTGAGTGTCCATGGATACAATTATGTATCCATAGCATTTTCCAATGACCTTCTACACATGATGGATTTGATAAAACTTGTTTACCATTGTTATATCAGTAATGGACACCCCCATGGATACAATTATGTATCCATAGCATTTTTCAATGATCCTCTACACATGATGGATTGGATAAAACATGTCTACCATTGTCATATCAGCGATCATCTATAATTTTTGATAATTCAATATTAAATTGTCAAAAATTGTAAATCCACGTCAACTATGGACAAGATAAGTGGGTAGGACTTTCATTGTAACTAAAATATTAGCGTGGGATTTGAAATACATAAAACCGCGTTGGAAGAAGAATAGATGGGTAGTATTGACAATTCACGCTAGGGTTGAAAGCGAAGCTAACGCGACTGGCCGACCAAAAGACCTAGGGTTTTCACACTCTCATCCATTAGCGTGAAAATGGCTAACCAATCATTTAAGCTAGAGAGAAGGGTCTATATGTATGTGTATGTATAGGTTACAGATAAAATATAATACTGTGTTTGGCTATTTATTGCTGCAAATGACTCATTTCAATAAATATTCTGAAATTTTCCAAAATTTAAGCATGATTCTCATACTTTCTTGTCTTTCTCGTAATTGGGAAACGACTACTCCATAAATCCCTTTGTGAAATTTAAGGTTTGAGTTTCGTTATATGCAACCTGGTCTGGTTGTAGAGAATTGGAAGCCATGAACATCAATTCCTTGCTGAACCAAGAACAGTCACTCGAAGAATTGCAAAATCATCAAAATGGTCAACCACAGATGTCATCCCACTTCGATCCGACGTCATCGCATGATGATTTCCTCGAACAAATGATGTCGTCTATTCCATCTTCCATCTCCAATTTTAACTGGGATGTGTCCTCCGTCACGGGTCGAGCCGACCACGCGCCGCCTTCGAGTTTGCTTAGCCAATTTGATGACCAGTCTGCGCAGTTGGTTTCAAAGCTGAGGCAGCATCAGATCAGCAGCGGCGCGGCCAAAGCCTTGATGCTTCAGCAGCAGTTGATGCTGTCGAGAGGGCTTGCCGGAAACGGGCTTCAGTCGCCGACTGGGGGCTCCGGCGGCGAGAGTGGGCTCCTGCAGATGCCTATAAGTCTTAATAATAATGGTGACCACACCGATGTTGTTGACGGCTCCCTCCAATCTGCTAATCCGGTCAGCGTTTTGCTTCTTTAATTCTTTTTCTATCAAAAAAGACGAAGAAACCTCGTATTTGTTATTTTACTGAACCGCCGGGAAACTTTTTGTTGTTGCTAATGATTATTATCTCAATACAGGCTAATGATACATCAATGCAAAGTTTATTCAACGGATTCACTGCATCTCTCGGCCAAACTGCAAATCAATCTCAGCATTTTCACCACCCTCAGGTTTTCAAATATTCAAGTTTATTGCATTTTAAGCAAATTTAAACTCGAGTATGCATAATTAATTATGTTTTGACATGGAGTGACACAGAATTATGGAGCAACAGCGGCTCCGTCGATGAATCAGTCTGCGGCAAGTGGTTCAACCGGCGGTGGGACGCCGGCGCAGCCTAGGCAGAGGGTGAGAGCAAGGAGAGGACAAGCCACAGATCCTCACAGCATCGCCGAAAGAGTATGTACAATAATATAGTACAAAAGCAGTTACAATTATTTTGTTTTTTCCTGATTTAATTTTTCTATTGATTTAACCATTTTTGTCATTTTCTCTTGAGTTTGTTTGTGATTCTTGAATTTTTGGTGAAATTTGGGTGAGCAGTTACGTAGAGAGAGAATTGCGGAGAGAATGAAGGCTTTGCAGGAACTCGTACCTAATGCTAATAAGGTAATTTCACGGTACCCTCCCTCATTAAACGTATAACTCGTATTTATTAAATAATTATTGGTAATTTTTATAATTAATGACATGTGGTGTATGGAATGACAGACGGACAAGGCCTCGATGCTGGATGAGATCATAGACTATGTAAAATTTCTCCAGCTTCAAGTCAAAGTACTCTCTTTTTCTCTCTCTACTTTAAATTTATTTATTTATTCGATTTAAAAATTTGTAACGAGATTCTTTTTGGTTGACAAATTCGACCAGTTTTGAGGGCCAGGCAAGTAAAATGGACAATGCCCACTGTACACCCTTTTTTTATATCATGTTTGACATTACTATTGTTGTCAACAAATAATGAATTGAAAACAAAAAAAATTTGACTGTCCAATAGTTTATTATCACGTGTCCAAGTGTAAAACTTGATGTACGCCATGATATACACCAAGTCACCAAGCATGATTGATGTAAAATTTCATTGCTTTATTTTTATTTTTTTTCTAATTCTATCAGGTTCTTAGCATGAGTCGATTGGGCGGTGCTGCAGCGGTTGCCCCCTTAGTTGCTGATATGTCCTCTGAGGTCAGTCACATTGTTGAAACATCGAAATATTCCCTAAATACATCTCTTCTCTTTTACACATATTTGGTACGAACTATTTTAAATGAGATTTTAACTTTTTTTTTCGTTATTTATTCATTATCATTTAATATTAAGTGTGTATTTGAGTCACACTGAATAGTAGATTGATGAAGAATGTGTGGTTGAAAAAAAAAGTTATTGATGTGATGGAAATATTATTTTATTAAAAAATGTATGATTAAAAATGAGTAAAAGAATGAAAATGAAAATTTTAATATATTTCAAACAAGGGCTAAACATGTCATAACATGCTAGGTAAGAAGAGTGAACATGTCACATGTAATTCAAAAGCTACTATGGGCGCATCTTTTAATCTAGAGTATACAAAATATATGTCACACAATGTTAATGTTCATTCCATGTCATTTCCCTAATTCACCTGAGCAAAGATTAAGTTATTTGTTTGATCTAAAATATAAAATATTTTTACACAAATATGTCGTAAAAGAATAATATTATTCATCATGCTATCTTCACCCAAATTAATGTTATTTAATACAACTGATGTTACAATACCAGTATATGTGGCAATAAGTGTTATTAAATGAAAAATAAAATTAAATGAATTACATAATTTCACATTTAATTGAACTTATCATATGAATCGTGTCACAGCGCTATAAAGGTTGACAAATGTCACATGATATTATATTATTGGACTGTTTATAACGCAATCAACTTTTTCATCCAATTATCTTTTGTTGTCACTACATCTGCCAATTTTTCCAGATAAAGCGGCATAATTCTCTATCGTATAATGTCATATAAATTAGTGTTCTAAATAAGAGCGTTTTGTAAGTTAAACATAGGGTAATGCTATGAATAATGCTATTTAGCGCATGAAACAATTTTTCTTGAACAAACCGAACATCACCGACCCCCACAAACTCTCCTTGTACCACTCAATAATCTCCATTACCCATAAACGACAAAACTATAAAGTATCACGCGTGCCCACTTTCTATCCCTTTTTCTTAACCAAAATTCCTTTTTTCTTCTCTCTTCAATTTTTTCTTCCTGGTCAAATTGATATTATACATGTGTTTTCAATTTCAGAAATTCATAAGAATGTTCTAATATTTTAATTTAAATATTATATGCAACTTTTTTGTACAGGGAAGAAGCAGTAATGGAATACAAACGGCGTCATCAACTAACAACAATGAAACCATGACGGTGACGGAGCACCAGGTGGCTACGCTGATGGAAGAGGACATGGGCACCGCCATGCAGTACCTCCAAGGGAAGGGGTTGTGCCTCATGCCAATCTCATTAGCCACCGCTATCTCCACCGCCACGTGTCGCTCCAGGAACCCTATAGCAACCTCCAACAACCTCAACACTAGCAACAACCCATTTTTAAGCGGCGAGGCAGGTGGGCCATCCTCCCCTAGCATGTCGGTTTTGACTGTCCAATCTGCCGCAATTGGTGGTAACGGTGCTGGAGAAGCCTCCGTCAAAGACGCAACTTCTGTTTCCAAGTCTTGATTGATTCATCTTCACGGCTTTCAAACGGCGTTGACTGTTTTCTAACCCTTTCTTTTGGAAGAATGAAAAGTGCTGAAAAAAAAAGTGTGAAAGTCAAAAAAAAAAAAAAAAATTAGTTTCTGTGGCCTGTATGAACTTTCAACGTCCGACAAGTCTACCAAAATAAGGTTCCTTTTTAATTTCAATATACTGTACGACACGGCGCCGTATTTATGTAGACTTGGCTTAAGTGTGTTTTAAGTTTTTATCTTGAGCTAATCAATGGTGCGAATCCCATTAAGTTCTTGCTTTATTCTTTTTAACTTATTTCAAAAAGTACTTCTATAATTCATTTATTAATTCTTGGCACACCTTTTATTCGATAATATTCAATTATTTAATTTATAAATATCTATAAATGAGTGATAGATAAATATATAATATTTACGAGTCCATTAAATCGTGAGTTAAAAAATAAAGTTTGATGAAAAAGTATTGATCTTCGAATTTCGAGGATTGTAATCGAAATTAAAATTATACATGACATATCATCCTTTTTGGATTCAATAATGTTAGTCTAATCAATGACTGCAGTAATCATCTCATGTCGTAAGATGACTACTGCAGTCGCTGACTATAAATAACACTACTCTTTTTGATATGATTTGTAATGATGAGATGCAATAATTCTTATTACGAGATCAAATACCTGCAATGATTATTTACAATTAATTGGGATTAATTTAAAAAAATCTAGTGACAAAAAAAAGAGCCTAATCCACCTGCACATAAAAATTATTGACAGCTTTCCATTTTTTTATGCTTTTATACCTTTTTCCTTTTGAATTAAATAATGTTATTCTGAACTACTAGAACATTACGAATTCCTTCATCTTATGTAAAATATCCTTTTATTGGTCCTATATTTATAATTTTTTAAATTGTCGTTATTAACTTTTGAAATGGAATTGATGCAACCAAAGCCAATTGTAGATAGAAAAATCAACATTATACTATATAGTATCGTAATATCGACGACATCTCAACCAGTTGATGAATATTGTCGACATCATTACACAAGTTTATTCTATAATAAGCAATTGATAATATTTCGTTATTAAGATAATATTTTACTGTTGAAATTATTAATGGATAATTTATTTTTAATTTTCATTTATTATCCATGAAATCTTTTTCCATAATATTTTTTTTGCATTACAATTTTCTATCAGGGAATAGATTTTGTAATTTTTTTATTTTTTAATATTACCAAGAGAAAATCTGTCACAATTATACATTTTCAAAGTATTATATCTACATCCGAAACCTTTAGTTGGTGTCATCCATGTCTCTAACATTTTGACATTGAGAATACGACGTTACAATTCGATTGAAAACATCTACATAGACTGTAAAAGGTCGTGCAATAGGCATTTGATAATTTTTTGATTGATATAGTCAATAAAAAATAATCTCTCTCAACTTTAGATACTAATTTATGAGTCGTTACTTTAAAATAAAAAGTATTTAAAGCGGAGACATATTATTTTTGTATAATTATACTACCAGTCATATAGCACAGCACGTGCCTATCACGTGACATCTTGCATGCTTTCCATCGGGACATTGGGCGCCGTTAAAAAGTTGTAAACACGGGGTGGCATAAATTAAAGTGTAAGGACATAAATGCCATGCTTCGGAAAGGTTGAGTAACATTGGAGGAATTTACCCTATAATTTAATTCTTTTAATTTATTTTATTTTATCAACTGATGGAAATTTTGACAGTGAATTACTTTGATAAGACGGTTTTTAGGTTATCATCCACGTAAAGCTATGTTGGAAATTTATTTTTAATTTTCTTGCAGGCGATTTTTATACTCATAAGATATATTTTTGTTTTATTACTTTTTCAGATCGATATAATTTCTTTTTCAATAAATTAAGGGGTGCATTTGATTGTCAATATTTTTTTTGACCTAATTTCCTATGTCTGTGCTGTTTGATTGTCAATTCTTTTATGAAATATTTTCCTACATTTGATCACGTGACCATATTTTCCTTGAAATAAGGAAAATGTTTTTTTTAGGGATATGTGATTTTTATTTTTCAAATAATTTACTCTCTCTTCCTTTCTCTCATTTACCTTATCAATAAAAAATAGACAGATATAATATTTTTTAGGTTAAAAACTAAATCAATCAAACACATTTAATTAATAATTTTAGTACAAATAAGTTCTAGATAATAGAGTTGCCTAAAATTTATTTTATTTCCATGCAAATTTCTTGCTCGCTATCAAACTCGCTCTAATAGTTATGAATAAATCTATCATTCTTGCCAATGATGGGAAGGCTATTTGAAATGAATTTGAGGTTGTCATCATATCTTCCCTTCGGACTCAAATTGAATAGTACCATCATTCTTGCCAAAAGTTATACCAATTACAATACAACGGCTAACAATTTATTATTTACAACCAAAAGTGACACTTAACATTTAACAACAAAACTACACACTAAATGTCAAGATTTAATTTAAATGGTAAGAGCAAAGACTTACAAAGGTTGATGATTTGGATTCACACATCCTTTTGGAGGAGAGTAAAATCCTTTAATCCCATGTAAAAGGAAGAAAGAAATAAAGCTAAACATCTCATGATTGTAAGTCAAGGACATTTTTGTCAATCAAGCGAATCAACGACTTTGCACTTAGTGCATTAGCCCATTTTACTTAAATCACTCCTCAAGAAATTTTACCCTAGGTTACTACTTGTTCGAGAAAAAAAAAAAAAAAGCCAAAAAACCCGGTTGTTCAATCATTTACTCATACCTTTATCCATCCATCACTCCAACTGGATGAAAAATATCTGTATAGCACACTGACATCGTTAATGAAATGTACCTATTGTGCAGTGAAATGTTTGAGTAAAGATTAAACATTTAGAGACCATTTGCACAACAGCCCTATAGTTTAGGGACCATTTGTGAAAATTCTCCAAAGTAAAACATATAATAATAATTTTGGTCATTACAAATTTGATTCCAATAGCATATTCTTTAAATATAAAATATTCTCTATTATAAAGAGTCAATGCTAAAAAATAAATTTAATAGATTCAATTCTAACTTCATAAATTAAAGAATGTGATTGAAAAATCAAACTCAATTTCTATTCTTGCTTATGAAACTTCATTTAATGAATTTCTAACTTCTTAAATTAAAGAATGTGTTTGAAAAATCAAACTCAATTTCTATTCTTGCTTATGATACTTCATTTAATGAATCATACTAGGTTTTTTAGATTATTCTAATCATATTTGAATTATTTGTCTATTTGTATATAATAAAAAAATCTTAAATAAAAAGGAAAAATCAATAAATATTTTTTGAAAAAAAAAAATTGGAGTCAAATAGAGCATTTGTTGAAGCATGCAAAATATTATATTCTTTAAATTTAAAAATGCCCCCAATTATTATAAATAGAAAGTTTCTAGAGATGCTCCAACACAAGTTACTATTACATATTAACGTTTGAAATTATTTTGATCACTATAGTTAGATAATGTATTGATAATTTTAGGGTAATTAGCACGTAACGTCTACATCTTTCATTGTTATTGTGAAAATTCTGGAAAACGTCTATACCTTTCATTTTTTGGCATTTTCACATTTCATTGCGCAAAAGGTCATTTCCACCTATTTTCTCAATTAAAAATTATGAAATGACGAATATACTCATCTCTTTAAATAAAACAAAAAGAAAAAAAAAACTAATTGCAACCACATTACCAATTTTTTTAAAAAAACCGCAAATAAGTCACAAATAAATTATTAAAAGGATAATTTGTACATAATATCCCTATATTTCACCGTTATTGCGAAAAGTCCATACATTTCATTTTTTGGCATTTTCACCCTTAATTACACATTTGATTGCGCAAACCAGTATTTCTATCCAGTTTCATCCACTTCTCAATAACAAACTGTGAAATAACGAATATAACCTCATATTTAAATAAAAAGCTAAATAATTAAATTATATCATAGTCCCAATTTTTTTTTTAAAATGTGCAAAAAAGTCCCCAAAAATTATTAAAAAATAATTTTTTTAAAAAGTGCAAACGAGTTCCAATTAAATTTATTTAAAAACTAAAAAAAATGCAAATGAGTTTCAAATAAATTATTAAAGAATTAGAAATTAAAATATATATTTTTTATTTAAATATGAGGTTATATTCGTTATTTCACAGCTTTTTATTGAAAAATTGAATCAAAATGGATAGAAATAGTGGTTTACTCAATCAAATATGTAGTTAATGGTGAAAATACAAAAAAAAAATAAAATGAAAGGTATGGACGCTTTTCACAATAACGGTGAAATATATGGACATTATGTACTAATTACCTTTTTAATAATTTATTTGTGACTTATTTGCGTTTTTTAAAAAAAAATTGGGATTGTGGTTGTAATTAATTTTTCTTTTTTTGTTTTTGTTTTATTTGAAGATAGGGGTATATTCGTCATTTCATAATTTTTAATTGAGAAAATATGTGAAAATAACCTTTTGAACAATGAAAGGTAAAAATAAGGATGGAAATGCTAAAAAAAATGAAAGATATGGACGTTTTCCATAATAACAATGAAAGGTGTGGACGTTATGTGCTAATTACTCATAATTTTACAACAATTGCCATATGCAGGTCATAGGTGTCATCAAGGAAAGTCTTGGGGGTTGTTTTGTTCGTGTTTCGATTTTCCGTTTTGAATTTTGAAATCATTTTAAGTTTTGTGTTTTAAGTGTCCATTTTGAAATTGTTGAAAATGTGTTCCTTTTGTCAGTTTTTGAAAATTATAACTGAAAACACCCAAAACGATTTAAATTTGTTTTCAAAAATGCATTTTCAAAAATAGAAAAGAGAAACTCGTTTTCACTATTTTGGAAAATCGAAAACAGAATACAACAAAGGGAACAGACCCTTAACTTTTTGTTCTTTAATTTTTCAACAATTCAAATAAAGAACAAAACAACGTAAGCAGTATAATTATTTAAAATTATTTGTTTCAATTCTTCGTAAAATATTTTTTTTTATTAGCCCCTATTTTGTAGAGATCTTTTGAAAATAGATTTTGTGACAATGATTTTTTTGTATAATGTGTGGCAAAATTAGGGAAAAATTATAAATTCATGTGCAGAATTATTTTATTGAGAAAATATAATTTTAAAAAAGAATTTGGAAAAAAAAAAAGTTTTATAAAATCGAACCAAACATGGGCCAAAATAAGTTAACTTTTATGCAAGTAAAAATTGTTTTCAAAATAAGTAATTTATTTATGGCTTGTTCGGTAGAGATTAAAATCGAATTAAAATTGAAAAATTAGCCGTTATTATTGACTTTTATTAGACGAGTGGAACCTAATAACGACTATATTTTCAATTTTAAATACGACCGAACACGCCCTTAGTATTAATTTTGACCAACTAATGTGGTAATATGTATTGCTCGTAATCAAGGTGGTCCTTCCGTACCCTACCTCATGCCTTGTCCTGTCTTAAGCAGGGCATTGACTATAGCACCCATTTGCCCCTTATAGTATTATGTGTAACATATATATAGAGTAATGATCTAATGAATATCGATGTTCATCTTATGCTAAGTATCAATGACATGTTATGTCTTCCAGTGTTTCAAGTTTCTCAAATAAAGCAACATTCAAGTTGTCATGTCTTCTCAGTTTCCCTCCATGTCTTTACTTCAATAGAAAAGACAATAGGGGGAAGGGAAAAGTAGAGCTCAAAGAACAAACCATGCAAGTTGGAGAACACGAAGTGACAAAACAACCAAAGTCGCAGCTCACCAACTGCTACCCCTTATAGTCCGAAGATTCCCAATCCCTTAATAGACAAGAAATATAACTATGCAAACGAATTAGATAGGAGCTCTAGAAAATGCTCGATGATGTTTTCTCTTTCTTCATATAGTAATCAAATTTGAAGAGGATGAATAAAAAGAAAGAGAAGAGTATATCTGGTAAGATGCTTATAAACATGGTAAATGAATGGTAGAAAAGTGATTGATATTTGTGAATCCTAATAAACAGTGATTTGACTAAAGTGTTTTTTGTACAAGGTAACATAAACACCTATAAACAATGAACCAAACGTAGGCTGAATAACAATATTGTTTATCACATTGAGTTAAGCACGCAGACCAAAGACAGATGATAACAAGGAAATCACGTAAAATCTCCATTCAACCACTAGTACCCTTATGGGTATTGTTGAGAAAATGGTCCTCCGAAGTAGATATCAAGGCCTCCAATGATGCTTCCAATAAGAGAACACAAGAAACTCCAAAAATATATGT
>CAIGRF010229778.1:54176-65378 GCA_903798235.1 Fraxinus ornus | reverse complement strand
AAAAAAAAAAAAAAAAAAAACCTTGTAATGTTATGCCAAAGTCCATTAAAGCACCTAGATATTCTTGATCAAAGAAGAAGGCATCACATTAGATTATCAGGGAAAGCTTGTAACAACAACAAAGTTGCATTAAATCATGTTAGGTTATATTATGTTAACTTGTAATAAAAGTATGAAATTGGGTATTAGGTAAAAATGTGAAAGTAAACACGGGACATTCATAGGGAGTTTTTGTAAAAAGGGGAAAAAAACAACTTTTATAAGTCACTAGATGGCAGATTTGAAACAGAGAGCCAATCAAGTGGTCAAGCCTGAAAGCCAAGAACCCGACAACTTGGCTAGCCCGGATCCATCTCATAGGCTTCTTTGTGCATACTATCTCACTAAATATTTTTCTCCAAAACCTGTAGCACGACTATCAGAAAAGTAGAATGAAATTAACTTGTGTATCATCCAATAGGCGGAGACACGATCGTGTCTCCATGCGGAGGTGCACGCAGAGACACGAGACTGTGTCTCCCGTGTGCACGGAGACAGGGTCTGCGTGCCTCCTCACGGAGATCTGGTACGCACTTGAATTTGGCAAATTGTTTCTCTTCAACAACTTTAATTTGAATGGGTATTTTTGCACTTGAGAAATAATTGTGAATTGAAAGAGAAGTTCATAAAATCCAGTTTAACTGATACACAGGGGAAAATGAAAATAGAAACTGATTCATTACTGTTGATAACAAAAAGGTACACATACAAAAGATAAGTAAGATAATGATGTAGTTATCATGTTCGATATACATCATTTTTCAACATTCATCAGTTTCTTCTATATATTTATATATATATACACACACAAAAGTACGGGCATGTTTTATTACGGACAAAATAAAGCTGCAGGACAAACGGTGCTTCTCAAAAGTTTGTTTCAAAAGACATTTCAATCATCATTTACTCCACTTTTTCTTTTCCAGTTAATGGGTCTATGCCTAGGAGTTTTGAATTCATGTTTTCATCACAATCAACCTTTGAAGTGGACAAATGATACGAAGACTTAAATAAAGTTTTTTTCGATGGAGGTGACCAATCTTTTTGACATTCTGTATCAATGATGTTCTCAGCTAGTGTAACTTTCGTATCAGCACTTGTTTGGCTTTGTTCTGCTAGATTTGTATGGTCCAAATCTGTCACAGAGATGATGTCAAATTTGTAACTTGATGAATTGAGTTCAGTTTGTATTGCTTTCAAGTAGAATGCTCTCTCAGTATTTTTCATTTTTTGGATGACCTCTTGGAAGATTGACTGTGAACCCTGTATGTTAATGATATATTAACATTTCAATAAAATATGTACAGGATGGCAAAATGATTAAGTTAAGTTGAAATTCTTACATAATTTGTTTGCTCCATCAGGGATTGTGAATTTGTAAACAGTAGTTTCTCAGTGGGTTCACCAATCGCACTTGCATTAAGCGAACCTATCACGTTTGAGAGTTTCACATATGCTCTAGCCCTAAGGTGAATAATATTTGAGTATTAATAAATGAATACATGAGGAAAAAATAAAGACATAAGGAAAATGGGAAGATTGATAAGTGATTAGTACCGATGAATAGCTTTAGAATTTTGATTTTTGCAAAAAATACAAAGGTATGTTTCTCCAAAATCAACATTTGATCTTCGATAGCAATTGTTGCAAGCCATGTACCAAGATCTCTTGATGGTGTATGTGGTTGCTTTACCGTTCACCCAATAAAACTTTCGCTGTCACACAAATTTATAACTGGGTTTATCTTCTTACATATGTATTACATATTGGGAAAAGAATGAGAATAGAAGCTACTTATAGTTACCGCTAAGAGGCATCCCTAAAGATTCTGAATGGGAGTAAATTTACTACGTACAGGTGGAGAAAAAGTGATGGGGCTTTTGTCCATGTATGGTTTTCTCAACACCCAATCGTCTATTTTCATGGAATTGTCTTTCACCCTTAGAGAATAAGCTGCTACATTAATAAGTGTAGCAATGATATGAGATGTAGGGAATAGGGAAAAAACACAATAAACTATAGCAACTTTTATATACCATTTTTCCGTTTGTTTTACTTCATTGAAAGGTGTATTTATGAAGAAAGTGCTACGAACTTTTTGTGGACAATTTCAAACCTAATAATGTATCATAATGGAAAACAAAGTAGTCACATAATGCGAAGAACATACTATACCAAATATAGAATATACCAAATACAAACTACAACATACCAAAGAAGGATGTAACTTTAAGATGTGTTGCAAAGATGACTAGTTTTTTCTCAATGTTGTTTGCTAGTAGCACACATTCTCTATCAACAAATGAATCCCAAAATGTTAGCATCATTGTTTTGAAATTCTTGTCAAGAAGTATGACATCATGTACCTCATCATGTACCCATGTTTGGTTGCCATCTTTTGCTTGAATCAGACGCTTAGGACTCATATCAATTGCAACTGCAAGTATATCTGAAAAAACGTAAAAGGATTTACTATATGGGGTAAGTAAATCAATTCGGTGAAACTTCATCAAGTACAATAATGACTATATATTGAGTAAAGCTCAGTATATACATAAATAAATATGATTACATCTCACTGTTATATTTGATTATTATACGCATAGGTACGTGATGTAGGTATCAAATAGGATCTAAAGTTATCATTATATGAGATTGTTGAATTATATAAGATTGTTGAGTTATAAAAATGAATATATTATTGAAAATGACAAAGAAAGGAATATTAGTTTTTTTGTTACAAGGAGATATTCATGAAATAATGCAAGGATTTTCGTATTGTCGTCTTGGCAATGTGGCGGTGTGTAGAGACGGTCTAGACTGCGTGAGGAGACCATGTCTCCTCATCTCCGTGCGCAAGGAGACTCTCTCTACGGCGCCCGCGGTGACCGTGTCTCTGTGTACTGCAAAGTTATGGTCTTTGCGTGTCTCCGTGTGCACGGAGACCGTCTATGCGCAAACGGACAACATCTAAATTTGACTATGTGGCGACAATTGGGTTTAGAAATTTATAAATACATTACTTTCGAGAAAATACAATTGCCACCAATGACAGTTGATTATGCTACAATTTTGAACTCAAGAGTGGTAATAGAATGCGTGATAACTTTGCCAATAAATAAAGAACACCACTGAATATATAAGGGAAAAACTTTTGCAAGGATGTGGAGTAAACTAACATATATGGCTAAACCACATCCATTATTCAAAATACCGAAAATTGGATATACATAAGAAATAAAAACAAATCAAAAAAAATGCCTTAACATGATTCATGAAGAGATGAGCATTGTTTACGAAGTTTGCTTTATCAATGTAGCATATAAGAAGCTATACTGTATATTTGTATTTATTGAACCAAAATGGTATAAGCATTGCTTAAATGGTTAATTACTATGTATTAAATCCAATATTTCATGATAAACAATATTTTTCTGTGCAACAAGTATGTAATTTATGTTTGACAGAAGGTTTATTCAAAACTTTTATATGTCCTCTTGTTCTAATCCTGGATAATGCAACATATAATTGACCATGTGAGAACACAGATTTAGGAAGATATAAGCCAACAAAATCTAGAGTTTGACCTTGAGCTTTGTTAATAGTCATAGCAAAATAAGGACGCACTGGAAACTGAATTCTTTTAAATGTACTAACTGTTTATCGCTTTCAAGTGGAATGAATGAAATCCTAGATATAAACACTTGTTTTCCATGAAATTCTCGTGTTCCAATTTCAGCTAAAATCACATTTTTTAAAAGTCACAACAAATAAGTCTAGACCGTCAGAAGGATTAATATTTCTAAGCAACATAATTGGACAATTTTTTTTTCCAGCACAAGTTCATGTGGAGGGATACCATTCGGAGTTAGACTGTTTAAAAAATCTTCATGAATGAATCCTTCACTTTTATCAAAACTAAAATGTGTAAAATTCTCTCTTAGAATGTCTTTAAGTAACATATTATTTATTAAACCTACATATTCATTTATTAAAATAATTCTATTCATCATAATATTTAAGTTGTCATCATATCTTTGGAAATCGGGAAACACAACGTTAATTAATTCTCCTAATGGTTTTAATTCATCTTCGAAATTGATAATGATATCTTCAGGAAGCTTAATCATTTGGCATGAATGTTCTTTCTCAATTCCATTTTCAATCTTCAGTAAATATTCGCAAAATAAAGGATCTAATTTAGCTCTCATATTTTGAAGTAATGGAAGCTATGTAAAAGAATGCCATAGATGTGAAAAAACTGAACTTGCCCTCATTATATCATCTTTTGTTCCTCTTTGCACAACTAGTAAAACTTGGCAAAAACCTCCTCCACACACAATGGCTTTTCCACCGAATGGTAATTGACATTCAGTAATGTCTCTTAACAATTTATTTAAATCTTCGAAAGCACATTTATGAACCATTGGTGCTTTATCCCATACAATTAGCTTAGTTATTGATAAAAGTTTACCAAGTTCATATTGTTTACTTATCGAACATTGCATATCTGAACTTATATCAAGCGGAATCTTGAATCATGAATGTCCTGTTCGACCAACTGGTAATAAAGATGTAGCCACACCTGATGATGCAATTGCTAATACAATAAGATTTCGAGATCATACAGCAGCAAGTACTGCTTTGTATAAATATATTTTCCCGGTACCTCCTGGACCATCAATAAAAAAACATTCCATTCTTACCATTTAAAACACAATCTAGAATAATATCATAAGCACTGTGTTACTCTTAGTACAATAGATGTCTAACCCAACATTAATATTTGTAGTTTCTTCAGCAATCATAGTTTCAAACATATCATAATCATTGACACTAAAATCAAAATCTACCAAGTAGTAATCCTCTATACTTTTACAAACATTCTCTAGCGAAGAATTTATACAATGCAAAGCTTTCATCTCAGCATCATGTCGTGTTAGACTTTTATGTAAATAATCTTCTATCATAAAATGTTTAATTTATCCCACAAAGTTCTTGGACTTGTTGGGCTACATAAAGTCAACACATTGGCAAAGGTCGGTTCAATACTATGGGCATTTGATACGTAATCACTTCACTTAAACACATCTCAGAATAGTTATTTCCACTAAAAAGAACATGGAAAAGTGCTGCTTCACAATAAGTAGTCAGAATAACACCATTAATTGTTCTCAAATCTTCAAAAGATTTTGGTCATTTTATATGATTTATTAACACTCGTAAAAAATATATCTCACCCTCAGATGGATTAGCAGTGACTACTCTACCAATAACATTTCTCTGTTATCGAGACGTCCAAATTCACATGGATGCACCCCACACAAAATGTCTAGGAAATTCTTTGTAAAGTCCTTGCCTTTTCATTTGACATATTCATTTTAAAAAATTCAGTTAATATTGTTTGGTGAACAAAGTCTTTATTTTTAACTTTTGATAAATCATCTGTGTTACTGTATGTAACTAATTGAGCATCCTTAGTATGTAACTATAAATAAAATACTGCACAAGACATATCAAATAAATCAAAACTAAATATCCCCCAGATAGCTTCAGGTGCAAATATCCATCTAGCTGATTGGTAATTTGTAATCTTATCAATAAAGTGCTCATTTGTTTCTTTATTCAAAGTAAAATGAATCCGATCGTGCCCTTTATATACGTACTTGTATAAATATTTAACAGCTTTAACAGAAGAGCATATCTCTACATTAATGTGACAATCATATTTAGCTAAAATGTAAGGATTATAGGATACAACTCATCTATTGTTTAATAAACAGCCTCTTACTTTAACACTTAAACCATTCTTGCGACGCTTATAAAATGGGTATAAATCATTACCTAACAAAGTATGTAGAATGTATTCTTTTTACATACATAATTGTTCTCCATGCAAACATTGTCAGGATTCAAATGCCCACAAGGACCATACATCATATGTTTCACAATAGCAGCATGTAAGTGAGGGTATTTATTTCGGTCTGGTATTTCACACGAGACAATTTCGTCAACTTGTGGAGGGTTTCTAATCTTAAAACTTTGTTTAAATATCAGGGGATAATCCTCTTTTTTTGGAGTTCAATCACATAAACATATGCAGCTATAGGTAACAAAGGTAACAATTCTTTCTTAATCAAATCTGTTTTCAGTTCTTCAAGCTTGGCACGAAATATGCGTAGTACTAAATCTGGCCTATTTTGTATTTCATCATTATGTTTTAATTCACATTTTTATTTCAAGCCAATTTGGATTATATGTCATTGTCAAAAAGATATCAGGTTTTCCATATCTCTAAACTAAAGACATTGCATCAATATATCTTTTAGTCATATTTCTAGGACCACCAATAAATCTAACTAGCAAAACTATTGATTTGCCAATTTTATAACCTCTATTCTCGTCCATATACAAATTAGTTTATGATTCACATGAAATGGAAAAGTAGTTTCAGTCAATTTATACCATTTCGAAGTTTAGGGAATTTTAGGAGGAGATAACTAGAACGGTCTATTGCGATGTCATATCTACATCTAATGGAATTTTTGGCATGAATTACGAGGTTATGGAGGATGTTATTTACGATGAACGAGTGACGAGGAAGAAGTAGTCACTCTCATTTGAGGTAGTGAATTGTGATATTATTTGTAGCTATCACATATTTCAATTTCGGGGAATACTATGCAGACACGCCATAACAATCTTGATGCATAATCACGTCACATCACTACCGGAGAGGTACACATTGGGGGAGCTAGAGGAGAGATGTTACTCAAGCACACATGCGGGTCGTAGTTCACTGCGATGGTTTGGTCAGTACACTTAAACAGTTGAGGTATGACAAAATGTGAGAAGCGTTTGCTACGTTGGCAGACATTGATGTAAATGATGAAGAGTGAACTTGTGAGATAATAGAGTGGATTGGATTGCAATCTAAACATATAAGAACTCCGAAGTCAAGCTCTAGAAGTAATGTACTGGCCAGACATACTATTCATTTAGGTTTTCAATCTAGGACGTCACATGACACAGGCAGTAGGAGTGTACACGATCCCAAATGTTCAAATATGAAGGACTTGTACTTTAGATTTTTGCTATTTTCGCCATTTTTTGCTTCCTTTCTTCAATTTCTTTTCCATTCAAAGTGTTTTACCTATTAAATATAAAATACAATAATTTAGAATATATTTTGTCAAAATAACTATTAAGTGTCGTTATTTTTAGTCTCGAATAAGCGAAAAAATTACACTTATCAAATACCCCTAAACTTAAACATTTATTTGTCCTCAAACAAAATTATAATCTAAATAACAACAAACACACAATCATGCAAAAGTATTTGGTTAGACAATATAGCTTTTTATCTCAGTATTTGAAATTATAGTACTAACTCTATAAATTGTTTCAAAATCACAATACCAAACCAATATCTACTCTTCCAATGCACAATCAACGTGTGTGTGTGTGTGTGTGAAGAAATAAGTGGACATCATGACTTTATAAGTTGCTTCATTTCCCGACCATCTGTGGTCAAATATATCATTTCACCTGTCGTATGATTCACACACCCCCAAACTAGTTCTTTTTTTTTTCACTCTCTTCCCAGTATGTAATCTAAGTTTGGATTTTCATTACTATCCTCACCCTCTCTAATTTAGGTGGATTTTACCAATTGCAAGTCAACACATCAATAAACAAGGATTCTCCAATTCTTTGATTGCTTCAACATCCAAGACTCAATCAGGCTAATTATCCTCTATTAAAAGTCAAATTCCCTCAAACAAGTGTTTGGAGCTTAACCAAGGCATTTAGTGCTTTTTTTTTTTTCAAATGTATTTTTTTTGTATTTTCTCCCTTAAACTTTCTAAATGACCATGTAACATGCTTTAGGTCGATAACTCCCAAATTAGATGACTTTAGGGCACCAGGTTTTAAATACCCTTACAGACTTAATAACCCAAGTCAAAAAGGTTTCGAAGAGAATTTTCACATTTAAAAATTCATGCCTTGATTAGTGCAATGCCCCTTATCAAACACCTATTCAAGCAAACCGACCTCCAACTTAAGATTTTCGCCAAATTTTATCTCGTTAATCTAAGACAATCCACACAAAAGTTTTAACACATGGAATCCCTGTCAACATCCGTATCTTCTTACAACAGCAAAATCACCCCCAAACTGTACTAAATTTGGTCTAAGGATAAATAATTTATTATGATTTGGGTAAAGCATCTATGTTCAATCTATCAACCTATCCAACATATGAATCAACTCATAATATCACGCTGTCCAACTTAATTATAGTGCACATATAATTTCAAATTTTGCAAGATTAAGTGTCAATCATTCTAGTATGCAACCTATTCACAGTTCATAAACCAACACCAAATCTCAAATTTAATCATCATTGTCAGCCAGACTATCTAACACACACATGCACACAAACTAAAACAAGAAAATATATATTTTTGTTGAAATTTTTTTTTTCAATTTTTTTCAATTATATATTAAAGCAATAACGAAGAACAAACACACAAAAAGTAAAAACTCAAAGTTTTTCCCACCCCCAAACTTAAAACTAACATTCTCCTCAATGTTATAAAGCATAAATAAGAATATAAGGGGAGGGGGAAAGAAAATGAAGAGGGTACTCCCCGATTTTTTCCTGTTGAAGGCATTATGTGTAACGGCTAGACAATATTCTTTATCATGCTTTCCCTTTGGTTTGTGTTCGTGTGAGTATTCTGTGATGTCATGCTCCTGCACACAGCGGTCAAATCAAATAACCTAGAATATGCGTTACTTAGCTCAAACAATCCAAACAACCAACAATAAATGCAATGACCTAAGGGTAAGATGGTGATACTTTGTAAATTGAAACATGCTTATAACTAATGCAACATATTAATCAACAATAAAATTACGTGAAATGAAATATAAAAAAACAAAATAAATAAAAGGATTAGAGAATTGGGTTGCCTCCCAATAAGCGGTGAATTTAAAGTCTTTAGCTGGACTTGGCGGCTTGGCCATGGTGGCTCTTGCTGGACTCTTGCAACCTTATATTCCTTGAAATTTCCAGTCTTGCATCCTCTTTTTGCCCTCCAAACTTTGAACTCTCCATTCTCATCTTGTGCATAGCTCCCTAGACGTTTAGGTTTTATCTCATTTGACTCTTATTGAACTTTTTCAGCAATAAATTTGGATTGCTTCAGGACTAATGGTTGGTTGGGAGAACTATGTAATTTAAAGATCTCATGTGCGTCCTCCACCCTCACAATCAGCTCACCCTTCTCCAAGTCAATCAAAGTTTGACTTGTTGCTAAAAAGGGTCAACCTAAAATAATTGGCATATCGTGGTCATCTTTGAGGTCCATAACAAGGAAGTCCGCCGAGAATATCAGCTTCCCAACTTTGATGAACACATCCTCAACCTTGCCCCATGGGTATCTGATGCTCCTATCTGCCAGTTGCAGCGTCACATTCGATCATTTTACTTCTCCAACTCCTAGTCTCCTAAAAGTAGATAAAGGCATTAAATTTACACTTGCACCTGTATCACATAAAGCATTAAAATGAAATTATTTGCCTAGTGAAATAGGTAAAGTGAAACTCTCTGGCTCCTTGAGTTTTGGTGGTAATTTATTTTGCAACCTTGCACCGCTCTCCTTGGTTAGTGCCACTTCTTCCCAGTCGGAAGCTTTCTTTTCTTAGATATCATATCCTTCAGGAACTTTGCATACATCGGGATCTGTCATATAGCATCGATGAATGGGATATTGATGTGGAGCTTTTTCAGCATATCCAAGAACTTCTTGACTTGATCATCGAGTTTTCTCTTTTGCAATCTTTGGGAAAATGGGATAGGAGGCACATAGGGTTTAAAAGGAGTGGTTGCCTTAACCTCTGGATCATCTGATAATCTTTCTTGTTCCACGTTATGATCGAGCTCTTTTGATTTTTCCTCAACCGTGGTAGGTGTTTTTTCTTGTGTAGCAGCTTGTCTTTTCACATTTATCTCTGGTAACTGTACCCACTGCGAGTAGTGATGGCCTCAATCTGCTCTTCCTCCATAACCTTCACTGCCAATACCTGCTATTTGGGATTTATCTCAGTGTCACTAGGCATTGCTCCTGGTTGTCTTTCTGAAAGTGCTTTCGCTATTTGTCCCATATGATTTTCCAAGTTCTTGATGACAGCTCCATGAACTTGCAAGGTTTTGTCTGTTCTTTGCATGTGTTGAGTAGATATCTCAGCCAATTTAGTCACAAGGTCTTCTAATAAATACTTCTTCTCAGGTTGCTGGAAACATAGTGGTACAGTCTGAGCCT
The DNA here is from genome assembly GCA_903798235.1 of Fraxinus ornus. Lineage (NCBI taxonomy): Eukaryota > Viridiplantae > Streptophyta > Magnoliopsida > Lamiales > Oleaceae > Fraxinus > Fraxinus ornus. The sequence goes on along the minus strand of CAIGRF010229778.1, from coordinate 55,008 downwards.
CATGATTATTGTTCCATGCGAAATTAGGATGATTTCTCCACCCTGGATTCTATGTATTTGAATAGGGATTATTTTGCTACATCTGAAAGTTTTGTGTGTAGTTAACTTCTTCCACTGATTGGACAAATGGACTAACCACAATACAATCTACGCTCTTATGGTTCCCTCCACAATGGTTGCATTTTGGTCCCACCGTCTGAGTTATATTCAACTATTCTACTTTCCGAACTAGAGCTCCCAGTTGCGCTGAGATGGCTGTTAATTGATCCACATCATGTATCCCAGCTGCTTTCTGCACACCTTTTCTCTCTGTTGATCAGAATGCACTGGTGAATGCCAAGTCCTCCATGATTTGATAAACTTGATCCTATGTTCTCTTCGTAATTGATCCATCGCAAGCGGACTCAACGTTAGTCCTACTTGTCAGATTTAGCCCAATGTAGAAATATTGTACTTGGAGCCATTTTTGCAGTCCATGTTTTGGGCACTGGCGGAGCAATCCCTTGTATCTTTCCTAAGCTTCATAGTAGCACTCTGAGTCAAGTTGAGAAAATGTAGTCATTTCATCCCTCAATCTAGCAATCCGTTTTGGTGGGAAGTATTTGTTCTGGAATTTCTGACTTAGGCTGTTCCAACTTGTGATGCTTTGAGGAGGAAATTTGTCCAACCATTCCCTAGCTAAATCTCTGAAAGTATATGGGAAGAGCCTCATCCTGATTGCTTCACTTGAAGCACCCGGATATTCAATGGTAGCACACATGTCCAAGAATCTTGAGATATGGGCATTGGGATTTTCAGTAGGTCTCCCAAAGAACTGTAATGCATTCTGGAA
>CAIGRF010229778.1:0-39832 GCA_903798235.1 Fraxinus ornus | reverse complement strand
TTTTTATATTATTATTATTATTATTTAATTAAATATAAAAATATGTATCTATTTATAAAAAGTTCTGATTTTTGAAAAAAAAAACATATAATCTAGTTTTAGAAATTGAATCTCCAAAAGTAGGGATGGATGTAATTTCCACTTATTTTAAATTAGGGATGACAAAAATTTTCGTCATCGCTCTGAACTCCCTGAACCCGCCCCAGTTCTATCTACTTTTATATTTTCTTCGTTTTCAACTCAATCGTATTTAAAATATGAAAGTAATATTAAAAATAAATAATAATTAAACAAGACGATAGATGGAGATTTTTTAATCCTCATCCATGCTCGACACCTAAACATTCTCGATAGGATGATGATAGAAATGACTATTTCAACCTTGCTCCAATACTATCGCTATCCTAAACAGTATTTTTTTGTCACTTTACTAATACGATCACCAAATTGTGCTAAAACTAGAACATATAAAAGACCCAAAATTATATTATTCATGGAAAAATTAGAGGAAATCATACTTTAAATAAAAAGTGTGGTTAAAAAGTTGATAAAAGTTATGAGTCTCATAACATGTGTAGCTGAAAATGAGTTTGAGGAAAAATATGTTTTAAAAAATAGAAGGCCAATCAGGGGTGTTATAAAAAGTCAAGTAGTAATTTATTTCATTCAAAAATTAGGTATTTTTGATCTCTAAAATGTTTTCAATATGTTTTTATTTTGTACCAAATCCTGTTAATTTTGGTAATGTATATATGATATTGTTGAAATTCAATTTACACAAACTTTAATTAACTTACTCTTCTAATAGTATTTGGAGAGGAAAACACATATTACTTACCTTCTTTGTCCCAACGGTGTGCAACGAAGAACACCATAATTGCCACCTTCACAACTACGAATAGAAAATAAAGTCATGTATAATAGTTCACACATCACACTACATAGGGCATACATTTTAGGACGAAAATCAAATCATGATTTAAAGTTCGGAAGTTACTATGTTTTTCCTATGTGAAAATTACATCTACGCAAGATTTTAAGATGCACAATTAAAAAATCAAATTTAAAGAATTTGTTTTCAAAAATCAAATAATAACTCATATTTTAATATTAATAATAATATTATAAAATTAAATAAATTAACATACCTCCGTCCATTTCACCTCGCTCCCAAACCCTTCTCTATACTTTCTCTATTCTCTATACTCTCTCCCATCTCTTTAGCAATTTCAAATCTAAAATTTTCATCCCCCTTCTTCGTCTCTCTCCTATCTCCCTCCTTCCCTTTTCCATACTCTCTCTGTCGATAGCATAGCCACGTGCCACCGTCGCAAGAAGCGGCTAATACCCACCATCTTCGTCGCATGCCACCATCACCTCTACCCTACTCTCCTCTCATCTCCCTCCTCCATTCTCTATCTGTCGGTGGCGACAGCGCGCCGTGCCACCGTCGAGGGAATCGGCCTTTGACAGTCACTACAATCAGCTCAAAGCAGCACTCACAAATTATGCCGCTACGTGTGATCGGGACGTTGTGCCACAACCATCGTTATATTTTTATAGGTCAAGAGTTTTGGTGTATTTTGTGTTGGTGATTTTTGCGGGTTTGGGAATTTTATTGGTAGGGTGGTATTGATGTGGTGATTGATTGGAGTTGTAAATGAAGGTGGAGGTGGTCTATGGTTGTTGAAGAAGGTGATTGTGGGTGTGGGATGCGGCAGTGATGTATTTGGTGGTGGTGGTGGTGGTGGTGGTGGTCATGGGCAAACGCAGACTTTTTATGTTGGGGGGCACAATCAAACTTTCAATCTCCCAAAGACAAATTAATTAACCAACATTTATCTGTAGGGATGAGGCCCTGGAATACAGGAAGAAGTCAGAACTAATTATCAAGAAACTGCTGGAGATTTTAATAAAAATATTAAACATAATCCGTATTGATGAAACCAAGGAATCTCTTCTAATGGGTTCAACGAGGATTAACCTTAACTACTAGTCTACTACCCTAAATGTCCAAATCCTGATCTCACAATTGGTGTAGGGCAGCAGTGCACTCAGATGTTTCAACACTGACCATTCTCCTAGAATCAATGGATCTCTCAAATTGGTGATGCACTTCAAATTTAGGGATTCATAAAAAAAATCCCTAAATCACAAAATCAAAATGTAAACAGTACACAGATTGACTCATTGACAGATAATAGATCAACAAAATTTAAAATCCAACATCAAAATTCAAAAGCCCTAAAAAAATCAGTAGGCAGTCAGTCTGGCGGAAGTTACCTCGTCACCGGCGCAGGCAAGCAACGACAACCAGGGGTCCAAGATGTGTCGGCGGGGAGACCGAGAGGGCTCAGAGAGGAGGGAGAGATGGAACGGGCAGAGGCACGAAGGTAGAGCCGCGGAGCAGAGAGAGACAGTGTCGAGATTTATTCAATGTCGTCAGCCGTGAGGTGGTTGGCCGTGTGCGGTGTGTCGACGTGTGGTGTGGGAGAGTGCCGTGGGAGTTGGGACGGTGGGAGAGATGAGGGAGAGGTGGTACCACTGTCGGGTGCGATTTTGAAGAGAATGAGAGGAGAGAGTCGAGATTCCTTGGTTGTTTGAATCAGGAAGTCAATAACCTTTAAAAATTAAAAAAAAAAATTATTCAAAACCTAGTGGGGCACGTGCCCCACTAGGCCCTACTGTAGATCCGCCCATGGTGGTGGTACTACTACTGGCAGTGACGACAGTGGTTTTTCTAGTAGTCGTGGTGCGATGGTAGTTCTACAGAAGTGGGGTATTGATGAGGTGGTAGTTAGCGGTTGTGGGAAGTGGAGTGGTGTGAGGGTGTTTGTGACCAATTATTTGAAACTATGACAAATAAATTAGATATTTTATGAGCAATAAATAATATGTGATCTAAAAATCTGAATCGTGACTTATAAAATTTGTGATTTATGATCGATAAATAAATTGTGACCTATAAATTTTTTTATCTGTGACCGATGAATTATTTTTTGAACTATAAAATTATTGATTTGTGACCTAAAAAAATTTGTGACCAAATTGTATAGGTTTGTGACCTTAATATATATTTAATAAATAAAATATTTTTTATATTAATTATTTCGTAAATAAATATAATAATATCTAATTTTGAAATTTTAAACGTTACTTAGTTTTGAAATAGGTCATAGTTAAACTCTTAGATATGAATATTTTTCTATTTCATATTTGATCTTTTGCGATAGATTCCATGGGCTTACCAGAAAGGCCCATTGTAATATGCTTTGCTTATCCATCCATACAATCCTTGAAGTCTCTATCTGCTGGAAGTAGTGCTACAGCAGCACGGCAACTTGCGGAGTCCACACGAGCGCTACTGCCATGGCATTCAAACTGCTTCAATCCATACTCTTCTTAAAGCCCTATTTTTTTTCTCATAGAAGAAACTTTACCTTTTGCATACAATTGTCTTCTTTCTCCACAGCTTCTGCGTTTCCTTTAGACAAATTTCACCACCAAAAGAATTGGAGACAATCGATGGAATCAGTTCTTGAGCTTGGTAGCGTCAAGATTGCCAAAGATGGTAACAGCGTACTATTGGGTTGTGTACCTATATAATATAGTTTTGCTGATGTAAAAATAAGGATATTCTTATATTAAATAAAATTGTTTTTATTTCATTTATTGTATTTATTTAATTATTGAGTATGTGAATTAAAGTGCCTATGATCACTTGTAATAATATAAGTTGGGTACTTATGTTGAAAAGTACAGTATGACACAACTTATATTTTGATCATAAATAATTTGTTCACTACCAATGTACAAGGGTTGGCACTTTGTACTAGAAGGTTATCGCGTTGTCCAATTCACTATTCAGGTTTGTGATTTGTCCTTATCACAGAAATAGTTAAATGTGACACTAGTACACTTGGAGTGTATTGAACAGACCACATGTCAATTTTAATTCTATAGCATAACCATGTGGAGAATTAAATTCCACTTAACCGCTGTGTATTTCCATCTAAATCCCTTCACAGAGTTATGTATATATTTTCGTAATTTTAATAGTTCTTTGATTTATCAATGGGTGAGATCAATTGGTCAAATATTTCGATGAGTTGGGAACTTGAAAATGAACGAAGTAGAGAACATAAATTCGTGACAGGAACCGTCGCCCTAAAAAATGTGTAGAGTGACCACTTAAGTATTTTCTGTTGAACAGTTTAAATCTAAGCTCAGTATTTAGTGACGGCTAAATTTCAACATCCTTGATTTGTTCATAGCACCATTGAAAAAAATGGTACTTAAGTTAGTAAGAATAATTAGAGGGACAAAATGGTCTTTTGTGTTCATACCTAATTATCGAATCTCGGATGAGATAAAGTACATATACGGCAGGTCAGAGGAAAGTATTATAGATTTCTTGTCTTCTATGATCTTATATATTCCGAGAGTTCAGTCTTTTCCCTTTAGAGGAAAATGCAAAGACTAATATTAGATTGGGTGGTCTAGGGTTGACTAGACATGATCTAATTATTGGAGTTTGGAAAATATATGTCCGACTAGGTCCATGTGGTAGCTTTATAAGGTAATTGAACTTAATTACAGTAATTATAATAGTTTTGGACTTAAATGTAATTACAATAAAGTTTTATACTTACTTGTAATTATTATAAAAGCTTTACACTTAATTATAATTGTAATTAAAGCTTTATGACTACACATGTAATTAAATGTAAACTAATTGGATTTGGACTTTAATTAAAACTCATACTTGGATTTTAATTAAGACCACTATTTGATATTGGAATTATTATTTTACATGGATTGGAATATCTTTTATTTCTATAAATAGAGATTAGATGGACATAAAAATTCTACAAGAATCATAATACATAATTCCATAGTGTTCAAATTTGGAGAGAGAGAGAGAGAGAGAGAGAAAGTAAGAAAGATAATATTTTCTCATTCTCCAATCCAAGAATTAGTTTTTTTTTTTTATAATTAAAAGAATGTGTCCACCCACCAGTGTAGTCTTGATTTTGGAGAATATCATATAAGACTTGGAGGTTTGAAACATCAAGTTCTTGCAATTAGAAGCTGGAAGCTCGTGATTGAAAAAGCTTAAAATTCGTGATTCACATCCAGTTCTATAATTGATCATCGAATTTAGGTAAAAATTTGAATCCCTAGTTCTTGGTATAACATACAAGTGAACGACTAGACAATCCTATTTATTGAATTAAAAATAATAATTTTTGGATAATTCCGCTTCCGCTTCCAACAACTGGTATCAAAGCGATCTAGATCGTTCACATATTTGTTATTTATGAATCTTGATTACATGTTCCAGTCGAGCGATGTCTAGGAATATTTTATTATGTGATGATCGAATGATTGAATTATTTTAAACTGTGATCCAATTATTTGTGGCCACTTCTTTATGTAATTCGTTAGTTCGAGTCTGTAACAAAATATGTGGATTACGACTCCATCATCTTGATTGAATTTTCTTTTTAATTAGATTCAAAGTTGTGAGCCTACGGGACATAGGAATTCTGTAATTGTTGAATCTTGAAAATTGATTGAAGTTTGAAGATCTAGAAGACATAATGAAGAAGATCAAGAAATTATAGGAAAAAAAATGCATGTATGGTGGAACTTTGCCTGCATGACAGACAGATTTTGCCTAGGCAGACTGCCTGCGTGACAGCAATTGAATTCAAGTTGACTTTTGGTCCAGGGTTTTTTTTTTTTTTTTGCGAATCAGGTTGGATCTGGATAAGTCGAATTCAAAATTAATAATTTTTTTCAGGTACGATAGCGGAGTCCTATTGTTGTTTGGATTGCTGCTGTTGGACTCTTGGATTTTTTGTAACTGAAGATTTAGATTAAATATTGGACTTGGGTCCAATTAGTTTTTTTTTTTTTAAATTTAATTATTGAGTTGTTTTTGGGCCACAAATAATTGTTAATTTATCGCTTACGAATGCTTTAAATTATTGTTTCAAATATTATCGTTCTGGACATCATGACATATAGATTTATTGGTGACATCGCTCGTGATGCTATGAATAGGATGCATATCAATGAACACTGATTTTTCCTCGATTAATTTAATTTAGATTAAACTATTTTTGAATGGAAAAATCGTAATAATTGAATTGTATGGCAATATGATTAATGTGAATAGTTGGTAATTAAAATCCATTATTTAAATATATTGAGTGGGAGAGGTGTTTATTTAAATAAAAACCCATGGTCTCCTTTGGTGAATCCATAAGTAAAGTAACATGTTTGCCTTGTGTCGATATTGCAACGAACTCCCTATAGGAGGGCCGCGTTGTTCGAGTTGCTTGATTGGATTTCTTTATGATAAGATCATCTAGATATAATATAATTTGTGATCATCCGATAGATGACGAAATTATGTTCAAGTATTTAGAGATTGATACAAATGTTATACACTCAAATCAAAATTATCTACAAACCTCCTATAAAGTCTCTCATTTATAATTTTGGTGACAAAATGAAACGATACAAGGCTTAATATAGACATTTGTTGTCAGATATAATTTGTCTAGTAGGAGGGTCTCAACTTGATCATTGCATTATTGTAGTTAGATGGATCTACATATAAATTCATGCATTATATGCTAAATTATTATTCGCTGCTCAATTTTAATATGCAATAAATGGTTATTTCTCCAACAAAATGTCTCTCAGCGCATTTTTCTTTATTCTAAAACAAAACCAACTTGTCGGGGATAATTATGTAAATTGGAAACGTAATTTGATGTTTGTGCTTATTGATGAAAAACTTGATTTTGTGCTCGAGGAGAAATGTCTTAAAGAACATACTAAGAAAACAGGCAAGGTCAAGAAGGATGCGTATGATAAGTGAATTGTAGCTGACAAGATGGCTTGTTGTTACATTTTGGCATCAATGTCAAACGTGTTACACCAAAAGCTTAAAAGTGAGGAGACCTCTTGTGACATACTAGAAAGTCTGAAGGTCATGTTTTGACATCAAAGTAGGAAAGCTTGTTTTGAGACTATTCGTACCTTACAGAACATCTGTATGAATCCCGAAACACCTGTGAAGGATCATTTGTTGACTATGATTGCACACTTCAACGTGGCGGAGAATCTGGGTGAAACTATTGATTAGGAAACTCAAGTTGATATGGTATTGAATTCTTTATCTGATATGTTTTCACATTTTGACTATCACTTGCACAAGATGGATATGCCATTAACTGAGTTGATAAATGAGTTGAAAAATGTGGAAAGTGGTCTTAAGGGTAAGAGTGGTCATGCTCTTCCTGCAATTGCTAGCTCATCTAGTTCCAAGCCAAAAGGTGGAGTTGGAAAGAAGAGGAAGAGATCTAACAAGAAGACATACAGCAACAAAAAGCTCAAATCAGATGGAACGTCGAAAGGCAAATGTTTCCACTTGGTCGCAAAGGATACTAGAAGAAAGACTGTCCTGATGCACTAGCTAAAAAGTAGGATGCTGGTAAGTTTTTCATTGTTAAGTCATGTTTGGTGGTTGACTCTACAAATTCATGGGTTGTAGACTCTGGAGCCACTAATCATATTTTCACATCTATGTAGGTGCTTCAAGAGAGCAAAAGACTCAGTGATAGCCGATTTAAAATTACCGTCGGCACAGGAGCTATAGTTTCAGCGAAAGCAGTAAGAGAAATTTACTTTTATTTCAGTAGTGTTAGGTGTTTAATTCTTAAAGACTATTATTATGTCACGTGGATGAAGCAAAATTTGATTTCTATTTCTTGTTTAATAGGACAAGGTTATTCTGTAAACTATGTGCATAATGCGCTTTATATTTTAAAGAATAAAGCTCCTACTTGTGTTGGATATTTGACTAATGATCTTTACATTTTAAATTGTGCCACAAATGAAATAAATCTTACTTTTACAAACCATAAACAAATGTCTTACCATACTAGTGATACGTATCTATGGCATGTTAGATTTGGATATGTTAACCTTAATAGGATTCAAAAATTGGCTAGAGATGGTCCACTTAACATACTTAAGATCGAACGATTGCCAATTTGTACCAAGAGATCCTTTCTAAGAAAAGAACATAGAGCCAAAGAAGTATTAGAAATAGTTCATTCTAATGTGTGTAGACCTATGAATACGCCTACGAGAGGGGGCTATGAGTATTTTATCACTTTTACAGATGATTACCCTATATTCGGATACATCTACCTAATGGCTCGAAAGTCAGATGCTTTCGAAAAATTCAAAGAGTATCGGACTGAGGTCGAGAAACATTTGGGTAAGAGTATTAAGATATTTCGATTAGATCGAGGTGACGAATATCTCTCGGGAGAATTCAAGGACTACTTAACAGAAAATGGTATTGTCTTTCAAATGCGTAAGCCAAGTACACCCCAACATAATGGCATTTTAGAAAGAAGAAATAGGACATGGTTAGACATGGTTAGGTTAATGATGAGTTTTACAACTCCACCTATCTCATTTTGGGGATATGCACTAGAAACAGCAGCATTTGTTCTTAACTTAGTTCCTTCTAAGTCTGTTACCAAGACTCCCCCAAAATTGTACAATGGGCGCAATTCCAGCTTACATCACATATGAATTTGGGGATGTCCGGCTCATGTGCTAAAATGGAAGGTAGAAAAGTTGGAGTTTAGATTAGATATATGCTTGTTTTTGGGATACCCTAAAGGTACTAGGGGATATTATCTTTATAGTCCTTTAGATATGAAGGTCTTTGTTAGCACAAATGCAACCTTCTTGGAGGATAAGTATATTAATGAACGGCAGTCCAAGAGAAATGTAAAGTCCCGAAACTTTTTCATAAAATTGAATTAATTATTCTATGTGTTATATTTTAATATTTTGGGAAGTTAGGGACTAAAGTGTATATATATTGAATTATATTTTATTTGGGTCAAATATTTAAATATTAATAGAGTAATGATAAATATGTCAATATTGGGCTCGTTGGATAGATCGTAATTGATTCATATTAAGCTCGAGAAAAAGTCGATTCAAATAACTCAGCTTCAAGATAATTTAGTTTGAAGAAGTTATCAAAAACTAACCTTTCAATTTGATTGAAAATCTTGAATGGAATTGTGCTACTACCACGTGTATGGGTGTTTGAGAGTTTTTATTTATTTTTATTTTTTTTGTTATATTTAATGGGGAAGAATTCCACGTGTATATTGATTGGAGAAAAGTAATCTTTGATTGTATGATATAATGGAGTTGAGAACTTTTTAGGAGGAAAACATGACACAAAATAATGGGATTAAGAGTTTTAGGAGAAAACACAGCATTTTCCCTTTTCAACTTTAAGTACCATAAATAAATATTCATTATCTACCTAAAGAGGAAAACGAAGAAAAAAAGAAGAAGAAGAATATAGAAACATAGATACTTGTTACGATGGAAGCAACACCACATTCAGAAAATAAAGATTTAGAGAACGTGAACATCTTGTTTTTCTCCCAACAATACTTTTTATTGATCAAGGTAAGATTACGAGGTGCAAGTGGTTTTTTTCTCCCAACAATTCTTTTTATTGATCAAGGTAAGATTACGAGGTGCAAGTGGTTAGTCTCGTTTAATTTTTTTTTTTTTTCATGTTGATAAATATTATGCTAATGAAAGTTATGATATGATATGAATGAAATGGTCATTCGGTACCAAAGATATGATCTACTATGAGTTCTTACCGAATTTCTAAAGATATGATATGACGGTATGATATTTTTGACACATGATTTAATAATGTTAATCGGGATTGAACTGTATTTTCGTGTCCTACTGAGTATTCCCATGTACTTACTTTTTTTTTCCCTACCTTACAGGCTAGTACGGGTCGTGTCGAAGCGTGGCAGTTCTATTGAGTGGTTGTGCCGCGTTTCGTTGGACGAAGATCTAAAAAATTTGACACGTAACTTTATTTCTTTTAATTTAATTGAAATGAACGTTTATATTTAATTTAATTCCCGAACTGATGTTAAAGTATAATTGTCTATTTTCTAATAAATAAAATAGTATCCCCTTATTCTTAAATGTTTAAGTACACTTCGAAGTTTTGCATTTAGATTTTATGATATTTGATGTGAATCCAAATTATTTTTATTTTATAAGTTTGTCTTGTTCTCTCATCATTTCATATTATCATTACTGTCATTTTCTTTTCAAAGTACACGGTAATAAATGTCACATGGCCATGAAATGTAAAGTGTTTAAATTCATTAATTTAATACTACATGTTTTCATTTTTAAAAAAATTAATTATTTAGTTGGCTGAAATAAGTAAAAGAAGTTTTGGTAACGACTCATATTTATTTTTATTGTCAAAATTTGGGTCGTTACAAGAAAGGTCATGTTGGAAGAAATGAGTGGGAGCAATTCCATCTCATCAATTCTTGTAATGCAACCTCGTAACGGATAATATTTGGTGTCAGAAACACCTAAACAATGTGATTTGAGTGGAAAAGATGAGTCATCATTTAATCCCATAAATCAAATAAACGTTGAAGGTATTGAGGAAGTAATGGCATCACTTAATGGTTGTACCAACATTGATACAAACATTACAATTCCAAATGATGCCACAGTCTGGGATCCACCGCCCCTTAGACAAAGTCAAAGGGTCATCTGCCACCTTCTAGATACTTATTAGTCGAAGAGTCAAACCAGGTGATCTCTACAAAATAAGTTGGTGATCTAACTTCATATAAGGAGGCTATGAATGATATAGATGCAGATTTATGGCAACAAGATGTGAATACTGAAATGGAATCTATGTATTCCAATCAGGTCTGGGAACTTGTAGATGCACCAAAAAGGATAAAACCCATCGGGTGCAAGTGAGTCTATAAGAGAAAGAGAGGTGAGGATGAGAAAGTGGCAACTTTCAAAGTAAGGCTAGTGGCTAAGGGTTTTACCTAACGAGAAGGGGTTGATTATGAGGAGATCTTCTCGCCTGTGGCTTTGTTTAAGTCTATCCGGATTTTCTTATCTATTGTAGCTCATTTTGATTATGAGGTGTGTTGTGGCAAATGGATGTCAAGATGGTATTTTTGAATGACCATCTTGAGGAATGTATCTATATGATACAACCAGATGGATTCATAGAACGTGGTCATGAAAGTAAAGTCTGCAAGCTTCAAAGGTTCATTTATAGGGTTGCAGCAGGCATCAAGATCTTGAAACATATGATTCGACAAAGTGATTCATTTATGGGGTTGAAGAAGGACAAAATTGCAATTTTTCAATACTTTATATGGATGATATTCTACTCATTGAAAATGATGTGGGAGTATTATTATCTATGAAAGCATGGTTAGCCCAACAATTTCATATGAAGGAGTTAGGTGAAGTTAACTATGTTCCAGTCATTCAGATCTTAAGAGAACGAAAGAACAAACAGATAGCTTTATCTCAGGCTTTATATATTGACAAAATACTTGTCAGATTTTCCATGCAAGATTCCAAGAAGGGTAATCTACCCTTCAGGCATGGAATACAACTCTAAGGATTAGTCATACAAGTCTCCTAAAGAGATGGAGCGCATGAGTAGGATACCTTATGTATCGGCAGTTGGTAGTCTCATGTATACTATGTTGTGCACTAAACCTGACATTTGTTATGATGTTGTTATGGTAAGTCGATATCAATCTAGTCTTGGATCAGAACATTGGGTGGCTATAAAGCATATCATTAAGTACCTTCGAAGGACAAAGAATTATATGCTAGTTTATTCATCACGAGATCATGTTCATGTTCCAATGGGTTATACAGATTCAGACTTCTAGGCTGATAAGGACTCTTGCAAGTATACATTAGGGTCATTGTTTACACTTAGTGGTGGGGATATTATTTGGAGAAGTATCAAACAATCATGTATTGTTGATTCCAGCATGAAGGCTGAGTATGTGGCGGCTTGTAAAGCCGCTAAAGAAGTAGTGTGGCTTAAAAAATTCCTAACAAACATCAAGATGGTGTCTGCATCTGTATAGCTCTTAATATTGTACTGTGATAACAGTGGGGTAATGGAAAATGCTAAAGAACCAAGGGGTGAGAAGAAGGGTAAACATATTGAATGGAAATATCATCTCTTGAAAGAGATAGTTAGTGGAGGAGATGTCATTGTCAGTAAAATTGCAAATGGGGGTGACCTCGCGGATCCATTTACCAAAAGCATGTCGACTAAGGTTTTCGATGAACATTTGTAATGCATGGAGTTAAAATACATGATACATATACTCTAGGATAAGTGGGAGATTTGTTGGGTTGTGTGCCAATATAGTATAGTTTTACTAATGTAAAAATAACAATATTCTTATATTAAATAAAATTGTTTTTATTTCATTTATTGTATTTATTTAATTATTGAGCATACGAATTAAAGTGACTATGATTACTTGTGATAATATAAGTGATAGCCCAAGAAAAGCTAACCAAGATGAGGATGAATTGGTTTTTAAAACCATTTAGAAAAATTAATCTAAAATCAAGCACGTAATAACTAGATAGATTAATTCAAATAATAAGTATGAATATGAAAGCAATAAGTAAAGAGGGGTAAAGAATACAAACGGTATAATTATGGAGGTTCAATCCAACGCAATGATCTACGTCCTCCGTTACGAAGCTCTCCGGCATGAGCAAGGCCAATTTCACAATGTTGATTGAATTATGGTGTAACCCAACCCTTTACAAAGCTTTCGGTGACTTACAAACAAGGAACACTGATCCTTATATAACATTGAGCTTTACGGGACATCAACACGACTCACAAGTTTAAAGAAAATTGGTTTTACAAATTGAAAGTTCTCTCTTAATAAATGATATGTTCACAAGTACCAAGAGAGAATTAAGCTAACACTTTAACAAATAGAAATAAATGAAGCTCAAGTGTAATGTATGAAAAACTTTGATATGTAGAATGATTTTCAAAAATTAATTTGATCAAAAGTTTTTCAAAACTAAAATGATTTGATAATAATAAATATGAGAAACCGATACAATTTTGTTCAAAAGAATCTCACTTGAATGCTCTTAAGTTGTATTAATGAATGGCAAGTATTTGTATTTATAGTAGTTGAAAACATGAAATTTTCTGCCGAACCGGACGACCGAATAGCCGTTACTTCATCAGAAATCAAAACGGTTGAAAACTCCACCATTGAAGGTGAACCAGACGTCCAGATGGACACAAATGTCTTGGTCTGTCCGTTTGATCTTCTGACACAAGATAGGCTTTTGCACGATGTTTTTACTTGATTTTTCATGGTAAGTGACGCTAATTGGATTGAAAATTAAGTTGAAATTCTTGCCTTTGAAAAATAATTCTTGTGCAAGCATTTTATGAAGAAAATTTTATCGTGCATAAAAATTCGTCACTTGATTTTTCAATGAGTCATTGCTAAGGATTAAAGTATTTTACCATTACAAGTGAGATCAAACATATATTTCTAATATCTTCGATTGATTTGGCACAAGTGCATGACTTGTTGCTCGATTTTGAATTTGACATAAGTTCTCGATTTGTGAATGTTTTATCTCCATCTTGAACTTTCTTGATCATTACCTTCACGTCCTTTGGTAGCAATTGTTTTGTCTTCAATTTGGGTAACAATGAAGACTTGAATACAAATGTTAGAGATGAAAATACTTTGTTTGTTATAATCAAAACATAAGATCGATCATAGGTCAACAATTTCCCCCTTTTGATTATGACAGACAAATGATGATTTGCAATAAGAAAAATACTTTTTCTTATGTGATTCGTACATTGCTATACCATTCTCCCTATCTTTTATAGATTAAGTATTCATACGATATTGTTCCCCCTTTCTTATACAAGGCAAGCATGCATATCATTGTACATATGTTTTTTTCCTTTTGGCATAAGCAAAGAAATACGAAGTAGGGGATTAAGACAACCATAGGCAAAAATAATGAAATATAAAGCATTATTCAAAGGAAACCGCATAAAATTGAAATCATAGTGGAATATTGATCATGAAGCAAACCAAAGCATGAAGAAACATTAACCATGAAGCGAAAAGAAACATCCATCTTAAAGCAAATAAGGTAATATCTATCATAAAGAAAAATAATGACTACAGCTTCGGAAGAGGAAGGTAGGCATAGAAAAGGGCGTAGAAAGCATTCTGATGAGCCTGCATCGCCACCTGTTGTGCTTGAATGGCTTCTTGTTGAGCTAGTATAGCAGCCTATTAGCTTGTATAGCGGCCTATTGAGCTTGCATCTAATGAAGCATCCTGTCGAGGCCATCAACCAAGGACATGAGAAAGTCAACGCGGTCGTTCAACATGTATTAATCCTCGATTAACATGAAGCCACTATCCGAAGATCGAGGGATACTCGAACCCGAAATGTCGTAAGGAAGAATAGAAGCTTTCGGTAAGTCATCGTCATCTCTTTCAAATGGTAGAGTCGAAGGACCCGAGGTGGGGTTGAACCCCTTGGTATGTGCCATCCATTGACCCTGTTCTTTAGTAATTTTCATACGTTTAGGGGTTTGAATGTTTATAGTGTCGGTGGGTCGAAGTTGGACAAATATCTCATCACCCAACGAAACGCTAAAGTGTTTAAATTTTTTTATGAAAAGCATGCCATATGGAAAAGCTTTAATGTGTCGTGAGGAATGGACAAGCTTCATGAGTCCTAATGCAATGGTGGGAAAATCAAGTTTCCTACCGACAAGAAACGAGTCGAGAAGAAAGAGATCAAATGAACTTACTTCTTCCCGATGAAACTTTCGTGGTAGGATAACATTGCAATGATATTTTGTAAAACCTTTCATGGAAGAGTCAATTGATTTGCACTAATGTTCATGATATTCTCAAAAGATTTCCCGATGACATGACGATAAGCCTTGGTAGGGTCATAGCCGTCTAACGTGGGATGTGCCTTGTGAAGAAAAATTCGTGTTTCACACGCCTCAAGTTCTAAAATGTCACAAATGACAGTTTTGTTTATGACAATACGTTTATTTTTAATCAAACATGAAATGTCACCGGAACGAGAAGTAATAGACATATATTTGTAAAATTCTTTCATGAGTCGTGGGTATGCATGCTCTTCTAAAGTTGAAATAGGAATCCAACCCATATTCAAAAAGTTCTTCTATATGAAATGCGGGTACTTCAATAATAAAATCCGCAAAATCAACATTTTTACCTATTAAAATGGGAGATTTTTCAAATGGGTTGTCCGACACCTTGGGTTTCATATCGAACTCTTCGTTAGTGAAGGATTAAAAGATCACCCCCACCGTGCTCTTGAGCCTTTTTCCCATTCGTTTTGAGCTCGACATTGTTGAAAATCAAGAATGAATATGGAGAGAGGAATATGAGAGGTAAGGGTTTCAATTTGGTTAAATTGGAATGTAGTGGATGAAAATGAGATTTTCTTAAGGAATTGAGATGTAAAAATAATAGGTTTTTTATTTTGATGGGTAATTGATGATTTGAGAGGGAGGATTGAGTGGTTAAGAAGAGAATTAGGGAGAGAAAAGAAATAAAAGTGGAAGAAAATGGAAGAGAAAAGGGCTTGTTCGCGATTCTTAAAACTGACCCGTCACTGAATCGAACGTCCAGTTCAGTCAAACCGAACGCTTGTCCGGACGGTCCAATTTATGATCCGAATCCTTTTGTTAATAATAATAAAACATACTAAATCATGTAAATATGGTGCACTTAAAATAATGAGATGAAAACGTGTAAGAGCGTGTAGTTATGAACTTAATCTTGTGCTTCAAATTCATCAATAATGCATAAACCTCTTCTAATATGTGAGAATCGATCAAAAGTTAGAGGTTTTGTAAAGATATCGGCCAATTGATTTTTCTTGTTTACAAATTCTAACACAATATCACCCTTTTGAGAATGGTCTCTTAGGAAGTGATGTCTAATTTCAATGTGCTTTGTCTTAGAGTGCAAAATAGGATTTTTAGACAAGTTCATGGCACTAATATTATCACACATAATGGATATATGATCAAAGGATAGATGATAATTACTAGGAGTTTGTTTCTTCCATAGAACTTGTGCACAATAGCTAGCGGTCGACATATATTCGACTTCAATGGTTGACACTGCAACAGAATTTTGTTTCTAGATAAACTATGATACAAGTGCAAAGTCTAAAAATGACATGTTCCGCTAGTGCTTTTACGATCGATTGTGTACCCAGCCCAATCGGCATCCAAATAGCTAAGTAGATCAATGTGAGTACCCTTGGAATACCAAATCCCTAAAGTTCTAGTGTCCTAAGATATCTAAAGATTCATTTCACGACCATAAGATGAGCTTCTTTAGGATTCGATTGAAATCTAGCACATAGACACACTCTAAACATAATATCGGGTCTACTTGAAATTAAGTAAAGAAGTGATCTGAACATACCTCGACATTTTGTTATATCAATGGGCGTATATTGATCGTCCTTGTCCAATTTTATGGATGTGCTCATAAGGGTGTTCATTGGCTTCAAATTATCCATGTCGAATCTCTTGAGCATGTTCAATACGTACTTACTTTGATTGATGAAAATTCCATCACAAGTTTGCTTAATTTGGAGACCAAGGAAGAATTTAAGTTCTACCATCATGCTCATTTCAAACTTCATGCTCATGGACTTAGAAAACTCTTCACAAAGATAAATATTAGTAGCACCAAAGATAATATCATCAACATAAATTTGAACAATGATCATATCGTTCTTTTGTGTTTTAACAAAAAGTGTAGTATCCACTTTTCCAATTGAAAAACCATTTGGAATTAGAAATTTGCTCAATCATTTGTACCAAGCCCTAGGAGCTTGTTTTAGACCGTAGAGAGCTTTTTCGAAGTTTGAAAACATAGTCCAGATGTTTGTGATTTTTAAAATCGGATGGTTGTTCAACAAACACTTCTTCTTGGATAAACCCGTTAAGAAAAACACGTTTAACATCCATTTGATAAAGAGTAAATTTTTTATGACAAGCAAATGCAAAAAGCATGCAAATGGATTCTAATCTGCCACTGGTGCAAATGTTTCTTCAAAATCGATGCCTTCTTCTTGATTGTAACATTGGACCACTAATCTAGACTTGTTACGTACAATTATTCCATTTTCATCACGTTTATTTTTAAAGACCTATTTAGTACCGATGACGGTTTGATCATTTGGTCTAGTAACTAAATCACAAAAATGGTTCCATTCAAATTGATTAGATTCTTCTTACATAGTTAAATCCAAAATTCATCGAGCTCGGCCTCTTTGAAGTTCTTTGGTTCAATTTGTGAAATGAATGCACAATTACTTAATGATTTTTAGTAGAGGCTCTAGTAGTAATATATTTTGATGGATCACCAATGATTAGTTCTTTAGGATGAGAATGAACAAACATCCATTCTTTTGGTAGAGGTAAATCATTTTGGACTTCGGTTGGCTCTTCATTGCTTTGTTAAACATTTTCTCCTTCTTGATGTTCATATTGTGGATCTTCCTTGTGTTGATCTTGAATAGTCATTTGTTCGAATGGAATTTTCAACCTTACATCAATATCAATACCTTTCTCATGATCAAGAGAGTTAATTTTATCAAAAGTGACATGCACGAATTCTTCAACGACTAGAGTTCTTTTGTTGAAAACTCTATAAGCTTTACTAGTCTATGAATATCCTAGAAAAATTCCAACATCGGATTTTGAATCAAATTTTCCCAAGTTTTCTTTTATATTCAAGATAAACCATTCTCATTCAAAGACTTTGAAATAACCGATTATTGGGAATTCTATTTTTTCAAAGTTCATATGAAGTTTTGATTTTCTTTCGACTAATTAAAACTCTATTAACAATATACCAAGCGATATTAACGGCTCGGCCTAAAAATATTTTGGCATGCTATTTTCATTTAGCATGGTCTTAGCCATTTCTTGCAATGTACGATTCTTCCTTTCTACTATACTATTTTGTTGATGGGTTCTAGGAGCCAAGAAATTATGTTCATATCTATTTTCATTACAAAACTCATCAAAGGCGAGATTATCAAAGTCTCCATCATGATCACTTCTTTCTAATAGTTGTAATGGAGTATAATTTTTCATTTTGAACCTTTTTGCAAAAATATTTAAAGGTTTTTAGAGTTTCATCTTTGAGACATAAGAAAAGAACCCAAGTAAAACTATAAAAATCATCAACGATAATGAAAGCATAATGTTTTCCACCTAAACTAGCGGTTCTCGATGGTCCTCAAAGATCAATGTGGAGTAATTGAAGTGGTTTTATAGTAGATAAGTGTGATTTGGGTTTGAATTAACTTTTTACTTGTTTACCAAGTTGACATGCATCGCAGATTTTGTCTTTTTCAAACTTCAAATTTGGTAGACCTTTGACAAAACCATTTTTGGAGATTTTTGAGAAAAGATCCATAAAGCACATGTTGGTGATCTCTTCTTCAATTTCATTTTCATCGCGATCATCATTGTCGCTTTCATCCCATGTTGTTTGGAGTGTTTTTTTCTTGAAATTTATCTTTTTATTTGGACACTCGGTTCTCTTGTGACCATATTTGTCACAATCATAACAAACAATTTTTTTGCTTCTTTCTTCGATCTTCTTTTTTTTTGAAACTTTCGATTATTTCGAAAGCCTCTCCATCAAACTCTTCATTGCTCATATGTTCACTTGTTGTTCCTTCTTCAATTGCTGATTTGATAGCAATTTGACGCATATGAGACTCTTTTGATTCTTCCTTACTTTTCCTCGTCTTCTCCTTGGTTTTAGCATTGTTGAGCTTGTATGTCATCAGAGTTCCATAGAGTTCCTCCAAAGGATAAGAGTTGATATCTTTGGTGTTCTCTATCAACATCCTTAATGAGCTCTAATCTTCCGAAAGCGACCTAAGCATTTTACTTACGAGCTCACTATTAGTAAATTTACAATCAAAGCTCTTGAGACCATTAAAAATATCGGTAAAGCAAGTAATCATGTCAACAATAGGTTCGTCTTATTTCATGAAGAAGTTTTCAAGTTCTTTGACCAGGAGATTAATCTCGGTTTCTTTTACCTCACTAGTGCCAACATGAGTGACTTCTAAAGCATGCCATATATCATATACAGAGTGACATATGCTAATACGATCAAACTCATATCTATCTAAGGCACAATAAAGTAATTTTTTGGCTCTAGCATTCAAGGACAATTTTCTTTTATCATCTTCATCATATTCTTCTCTAGGTTTAGGAATAGATTGATCAGGTTTTCCATCAATTTTAATAATCTTAGTGGGCACATAAGAACCATATTCAGTAACTTCTCAAATATTATAATCTATTGATTGAATGTAAATCATCATTCTAGCTTTCCAATAATTAAAATGTGTGTCATCAAAGAAGGGAGGTGGATTTGTGGAATGCCCCTCAAGATTTTGAAGGTTGTTTGGTTAGCCATTGCTCGAGATTGTAAAATTTAAAATGAGAACCTTGCTCTAATACCAATTGATAGCTCAAGAATAGCTAACCAAGAGGGTGATGAATTGATTTTTAAAATATTTTAGAGAAAATAATCTAAAATCAAGCATGTAATAACTAGATGAGTCATGCTAGACAAGAAGTTTACAGGGTTTTAAAATTTGCTTACGTGTCAATTTTTTTTTTTAAAAAAAAGAAGAAGCAAAAACCGAGTAAGCAAACTCATATATACTCATTTTGTGTTGTATATTGTCAATCTGAAATAGTGGTTAAGAAAGAACAAATAGAAGCAATACCTTCTTCGAAGACTTTGTATAGCTCACCAAAAAATGAGGTTAAAAAACCTCAATCGTCTCCCAAGTCGGCTTTCGAGATATTGTGCCTAAAATTATTGCCAAGAAAGGCCGAAGCGGGGGACCTAAAACCATCAATTCCAAACTATTCTTCAAGTTTCGATGATGAAAATGGCGAGGCTCTAGCAAAGTACCAATGGAAGGATACGAAAATGAAAACGACGATGGTACAATCTCACAGGAAGAGCTACGAAAGTGCGTGAGGGCTTTAGGTAGAGAAATGTCTGAGCAGGAGGCAAAAATGGCAGTGCGGTCGTCGAACGCATACAGCGATGGAATGTTAGGGCTAGAGGACTTCACGAAATTGATGGAGGGCAGCAGCGAGGAGGAGAAAATGGAAGAATTGAATGAAGCATTCAAAATGTACGCAATGGAGAATAGTGAATTCATAACACCTAAAAGTTTGAAGAAAATGCTGAATCGATTGGGGAATTTGACCTCCATTGATAATTGCATAAGCATGATAAGCAGGTTCGATATTAATGGAGATGGCGTACTCAGCTTTGATGAATTTAGAGTTATGATACGATAATTGATTCTCCTATTTGGAGGTCTTATATTTAGATTTTCTTCATTTTATATATATTTAAAGTCGTCCAAAGAATAAGGAATTGAATTGTACTGTGTTGTGTTGTGAAATTGTGTATCCATTTCTAATATCTGGTTCGCTTCTGGTCCATTAAAAGGGGAGCTTGACGGAGGTGAGTGTTGGGAATATTTGTGATTAGCAGCTGGAAATCTGTTGAAATAGCAACTGCTTCGGGTCCAAAAATGGGGAGATCAACGGAGGTAACTGTGGGCTTCCAGTCCGAAAATGGGGAGATCGACAGAGGTGAATGGTGGGTATATTTTTCTGTTTACCGTTTTCAAGAACGCCGGATGAAATTGTGGGAAACGATCTGTTCCCTGTGTGAAATTGTGGGAAAATGATTTGTTTTCCCTCGCTTTCCTTTGTTTCATTGTTTACTCGATTTTTTTTTTTTAATTGAAACCTAAGCAAATTTTAAAATCCTGTAAACTGCCTATGAAAGGAGTCTTGTACTCCTAGCATTATTTATAACTAAATACATTAATTCAAATAAAAAGCACGAATATGAAAGCAATAAGTAAAGAGGGATAGAGAATGCAAATGGTATAATTATGGAAGTTCGATTCAATGCAATGGTCTACGTCATCTGTTATCAAGCTCTCTGACACGAGCAAGGCTAATTTCACTATGTTGATTGACTTGTGGTACAATCCAACTCTTTATAAAGTTTTCGATGACTTACAAACAAAGAGCACCGATTCTTATACAAGTTGAGCTTTATGAGACCTCAACACGACCCACAAGTTTAAAGAAAATTGATTTTACGAATTGAAACTTCTCTCTTACAATTAAGTACTAACAGAGAAATAGGCTAACACTTTAATAAATAGCAATGAATGAAACTCAAGTGTTAGGTATGAAAAACTTTAATATGTAGAATGATTTTCAAAATTTAATTTGATCGAAAAAAATTCAAAATTAAAATGATTTGATAATAATAAATGATATATGAAATCAATACAACTTTGTTTAAAAGAATCTCGCTTGAATGCTCTTTAGTTGTATTAATGAATGGTAAGTTAGTTGGTATTTATAGCACTTGAAAACATGAAATTCTCTGTTAAGCCGGACGTCCAGAATAGTACCGGACGACTAAATAGCCGTTACTTCGTCAAAAATCAAAACATTCGAAAACTGAACCGTTGGAGGTGAACCGTACGTCCGGTTCACCATCCAGACGTCCGGATGGACAAAAATGTCCTGGTTTGTCTGTTTGATTTTCTGACACAAAGTATGCTTTTGCATGATGTTTTTACTTGATTTTTCAAGATAAGTGATGCTAATAGGAATGAAAATTAAGTTGAAATTTTTACCTTTGAAAAATAATTTTTGTGCAAACGTTTTACGAAGTAAATTTTATCGTACATAAAAATTCATCACTTGAGCTTTCAATGAGTCATTGCTAAAGATTAAAGTATTTTACCTTTACAAGTGAGATCAAACATATAGTTCTAATATTTTCGATTGATTTAGCATGAGTGCACGATTTGTTGCTCGATTTTTAATTTGGTGCAAGTGCTCGATTTGTCTCTGATTGTTTTGGCGAGAGTACTGCTTGAGAATACTCGATTTCCAAGCTTGATTGTGAATGCTTTATTTTCATCTTGAGCTTTTTTGATCGTCACCTTCACGTCCTTTGGTAGCAATTATTTTGTCTACATTTGATCGAGTTCGTAACATGTAACAACGAAGACTCGAATACAAAAGTTAGAGATGAAAATACTTTTTTTGTGATAATCAAAACATAAGATTGATCATATGTCAACAATAAGTTGGGTACTTACGTTGAGAAGTACAGTGTGACACAACTTATATTTTGATCATAAATAATTTGTTCACTGCCAATGTATAAGTGTTGGCACCTTGTACCGTAAGGTTGTAGTGTTGTCCGATTGACTATTCGAATTTGTGATGTGTCCTTATCACATAAATAATTAAAGGTGATACTAGTACCCTTGGAGTGTATTGAACGGACCACATGTCGAGTTTAATTGTATAGCATGACCATGCGGAGAATTAAATCCCATAGACAGGGTATCTATTTTCGTATTTTAATGGTTCTTTGATTCATCAATGGGCGAGATCAATTTGATTGGTCGATATCTAGATGAGTTGAGAACTTGAGAATGAGCGAAATAGAGAACATGAATTCGTGTTGGGATCCATCTCCCTAAAAAAATGGATAGAGTTACTACTTAAGTATGTTGAACGGTTAAAATCTGAGCACAGTATTTAACGATGGCTAAATTTCGACATCCGTGATTTGTTTACAGAACCGTTGAAGAAAATGGTACTTAAGTTAGTAAGAATAATTAGAGGGGCAAACGGTCTTTTATGCTCGTGCCTAATTATCGAATCTCAGACAGGGATAAAATATATATACGGCAAGTCAGAGAAAAGTATTACAAATGTATTGGCTTCTTGATCTTATATATTCCAAGAGTTCGATCTTTTGCCTTTAGTGGAAAATGCAAAGACTAATAATAAGATTGAGTGGTCTATGGTCGACTAGACATGATCTACTTATTGGAGTTTAGATAATACATGTCCGATTAAGTCCATGTCTAGCTCTATCAAGTAATTGAACTTGATTACAGTAATTATAATAGTTTTGGACTTAATTGTAATTACAATAAAGTTTTGTACTTACTTGTAATTACTATAAAAGTTGTAAATTTAATTATAATTGTAATTGAAATGTTAGGACTACAAATGTAAATAAATGTAAACTAATTGGATTTGGACTTTAATTAAACTCCTACTTGAATCTTAATTTAACTCCTACATGGATTGGAACATCTTTTATCTCTATAAATAGAGATTAAATGGACATAAAAATCCTACAAGAATCATAATACATAATTGCATAATGTTCAAATTTGGAGAGAGAGAGAGAGAGAGAGAGAGAGAGAGAGAGAGAGAGGGTGAGAAAAATAATATTTTCTTACTATCCAATCCAAAAATTATTTTTTTTATTTAATTAAAAGAAGGTGTCCACCCACCAGCGTAGTCTTGACTTTCGAGAATATCATAGAAGACTTTGAGGTTTGAAGCATCAAGTTCTTACAATTAAAAGTTGGAAGCTAGTAATCCAAAAACATGAAAGTTCGTGATTCAGATTCAGGTCTACAATTGATCATTGAATTTAGGTAAAAATTCGAATCCCTAATTTTTGGTATAATATACGCGTGAACAACTAAACGATCTTATTTATTAAATTAAAGAAAATTTTTAATTTTTAAAATTTTTGGATAATTCCGCTTCCACGTTCCAACACACACTTCTAGAAATTACATTTTTGCAATTGATTCATCTTGTGTTTGTTTCTTCTTGTTGTACAACATGAATTTTTTGTGAGTGTTTTGTAGTTTTCAGTTTGGATCGATCTTATTTGCAATTTTTTTTCGTTTATAATTGGTTACTCTGTTATGAATTACTCTTATCAGAATGAGGAAGAAAAACTAGATGGGTATGTCATCAAATCCACTATTTGGATAGATTTAGTTTTCCGCAGGGTAGATTATTCTTTGTATATATGTGAATATTTTGACTTTAAAAAGGCAGGTTTTTTTTTAAAATTAGTATTTTGAAGTGAGCGAAACTGAAAATACGTAGTTCGACCTAAATTACACCTAGAGGAGATGAATAGGTGATTACACGGAATTAAAATAACTTAATAATTAGATTGCAACAAATCACAAATATTTATTTTCTATATGGTTAATCATGCAATTCAATTATTCCTATGTTGAAATACCGCAATTATGTAAGCAATAAATTAACACAATAATTGATCACGAAAAAATCCAATTGGGTGAAAACTCCGGGCACTTTGTCAATCAATAATCCACTATAAATGATTCATAATTTACAATCTATTAGACTAGACGATGATACGTACTATCTGACCTCCTGACTGCAATTCCAACAGCTCTCCTGGATTCTGTGCTCTTGTACCAACTCCCAGCTGCGATTTCCAAAGCTCTCCTGGAATACGCTCTCCTGCAGCAACTCTCAACTTTGTAAAATTATCTATCTCATGTGGATTCACGAAGAATACTATGTTCTTCAACAACTAAAACTCCAGTCGCCTTCCCTTGATCTTCAAAAACTCTGACAGATATGAAGGAAGTAGCAATTTGATATTTGGATTTAAGATTTGATGTTTTTCTCACCGCCAAGAACAATTCACTATGAAAAATGAAAGTTGAAATATCAAAAGATGAAGAGAATATGAAAAGCTAAGAGTTTTCTTAATGATCAACCTTAGAAATCACATTCTGAGGCGTTTGGATATTTATATGTAGGTTAGGGAATGAATGGACCGGACAAAAAGCCTTTAAAAAAAGAATTAAAAAAAATTCTCAGATGACACTATCGTTCGAGCGAAGGTGGAGCGACAATCGAGCGACAAGTTGTCGCTCAAGCGAAGGCGAGGCGACAGTCGAGCGATAAAGTTTATATTTTTGACACTTGAGCCAAACCTTAGCGACAGTCTAGCGAAATTTTGCACCGTTTTTCCTTCTTTTCCATTCTTGAACCTTAGACCTAAAATATCACAACTATCACAAATTACACACTGCTCCTTGATTTTTACAACATATCAACTTTAGTCCTTTTTGTTCATAGAATTGCTAATTACATTAAATACCTAACAGAAACGAGAATATTATAGGATTTTTTTGTGTATTTGCATATTGATTATGGCTAAATGGAGGATTTCGAATTTCATGTGTTGAATTTTCTTCAATGTACGAACAGGTTGAAAGTGATGGGAGCAAGATTGGAGTAGATATTTTCATATATTTGTTTTTGTTTCCAATTTTTCAAGTAAGTCGAGTGATAGGTGGGTTACTCAAGCATTTCTTCTATATTCATTGCTCGTGAATTAATCGGACCTGGATGATTAAACTTACAGAAATAGTAAGAGATGACCTAACAAACAATGTCCCCAATTCAATATTCTGAAAGCTTGGGATGCAGCTTCACAAGAGGGATCAGCATTCCCTTGGCATCCTAAAGAATGCAATCTGATGTGGTTTGAAAAGATGTACCTCGAGCACGAGGACTCCATGGCTCATTTTTCACAATCATGGGACCAATATGTTCGAGCATATAGGTATCCTCGAGATACTTCGAAGATTTCCGATGAGTTCCCATGACATTTACTTTGGTCAACCTCTGCTTTAAGTCCTCAGGTATTTTCATTGGCCAACTTTTCCTTCATGCTCAAGCATGAATATTTCTCACTTCTTAAGAACTCTAACCATATCCAAATACTTCAGCTCAGGAGTCCTAGGTCCAGAAAGAGTCCACCTTGGAAAAAACTGCAGTTAATGAATGGTTAGACTTATGATTGTGGTCCAACACTTATTGCAATTAGAATTCCTAAAAATAAAGATGACAAGTCCTACTAGGAGTGCACTACCTACCTCTATAAATATGAAACTTTGAATCATTATTCAGGTACATTTTTATATACAATTTTCAGCACCCAAGCTTTTTAGTATTTTTTCTCTTACTTAAGCATCAGAGGGGCGACGAGGACACACATCGACACATTTATTTCAGGTATCAGAAGATCACATTCATGCTCATTCTCAGTTTTCAAGCTCGAAATTCAACAAGTACGATTTTTGGTAGCATCATTGGCGCCGTATGTGGGAAGCACTATCAAAAGTCATGGTGAATACTTGTTCGGGTCTTCCTCCAGCAAGCTCATCCGCTCCAAACCAACCCCCCGTTATGGAGCCCCCAATCCATCAAGAAGAGTCATCAGCAATACCAATTCCTCCTCAGGCTCCAGCACCAGCATAAGCACCTACACCGGCTCAACTAGGAGGTTTCATGGTTGATGCTCGAGCTCGGGACACCCATGATGCTCATGACAATGGTACATCTGGGACCTCGGGCATATCCCCAGTGGCCTCGGCCTCGAGATTGGTTATCATGGACTCAGACGAACTCGCTTGGATCATACAAGATGGGATTATAGCTGGATTACTAAGAATACCCAAGTAACAAAAGGTTTACCCCTAACACCCCGTTCACGCCAAAAGGTTCTTTCCTATCAACTCCCAGACAGGGTCAAAGTACCACAAATAAAGGAGTACAATGAGACCACTAACCCCATCAACCACTTTAATGTGGACACAGATGTCATGAACCTACAGGTTACACCAGACCCAGTAATGTGCAAAGTCTTTCCTCAAACTTTGACCAATGCCGTCAGAGATTGGTTCGCCACGCTGGAGCCTAATTCTATAGCATCATTCTTAGATCTTGCCAATAAGTTCTCTGCCTTCTTCGGAAGAAGTAAGTGCATCAGGCAGACAGCAGCAAGGAAGGGTTATGTTACTAGCGTCCGAGGTTTGAGATCGGACGTCGTGCAATTATCTACTCCTAAGCTCGAGCTCGAGCACTAGGAAAAACTTGCTCCAGTAGAAGATTTGATAGAGGTCAAGCTAGATCACAGCAAAAAAGCAACCATCGGTCGGGATCTTGACGCCGCTCACAAGGATGAACTCATCAAGTACTTGTCCCACAACATTGATGGATTCGTATGGAAGTTGAAGACATGCCTGGGATATGTCCGGAAGATCATTGCCAAAGCCGAGTGATCAACTCCAAGTTTCATGGGGTGCCTTTCTTCTGGGCATAAAAAAGGACACCGTACAGCAATAGTCTGCTCCGCTAGACTACCTTCCACCTTCTTTCAGTCGTTTCGAGATGAAAGAAAATTTGATTACAATTTGTAGAAAGCTTGCAACATAAAATTGAGATGCATTGAAAGTAAATTGATCGTTGATTGCTTAAAAGCTAGAAATTACAATTGATGAAAGCAAAAAATTACAATGGCTAGTGCAAGGGGCGAATACTAGAAAGTTTGAAAGATTCTTTGAAAGACTAATAGCCCATATAATAGCTTGCGAAATAAAAACCTAAGTGATAAGAGTAGATGTTTAAATGACAAGGAATCGTACTAAACGTTTACCAATATCAGAGCTATTTTATAATTGAAATAAACTATTACAATGGAAAGGAAATTACAACTCAAACTTGAACTAATATTTTCAATGCACGGTCGAAGTTGGGCAAACTGCGACTGCGATAGGGTCAAGGGGCTTAAGTAAAGTTGTGGTCCTTGACACCAAGACCTGCCACGAGCAGGCACCTCAAGGACATGCCACGAGGAGATAAATGACTTGCAGGTAGAAATAAAGTGAGTAAATTTCTTTACTAGTTATTATCTTTGCTATTTTCTTAGGTAGACAATGATTCATTTATGATTTTTGTTACAGTGGAGGGTACATGAACAAGTCGAGACGAAGTCGAGCGTTGTTTTTAGATAAATTTCTCTTGTACCAGTTGCTAATCTATACACCATGTAAATTTTGCATCTCATTTTCTTCAAGTTTCTGGGAGTTGTTATTGTTTTGTACATGAATAATATTTATGAATTAACATATGTTTATTTTAATTTGCAAACTAAAAATATAAGAAATTGTAAAGTGGATGAATGACAGGTTAAAAAGGGACGTTTCGATGGGAGATGTTAAATGGCATCAGACACCTAAGTGGATGTATAGACGCATAGGTGATTAGGTCAAAATGATGGGTTTGGTTTTGTAAACAAAAATTGGGTCCACTGAACCATTTCTTCTGCTTTTGACAATTGTAAAATTACTATTTGCTAGAAGGGATTAAGGAGGGACTGCTGATTTTGTTAACAACTCTAGTTTGATTTTGCATATTAGGTTAAGGCTTCTTAGGTTTAAATCTATTGGACATCCCTCCTTTCCATGACAATTAATTAAAGGTCACATAAACAAAGGTCGAATACGGCTTGATCAAAGGCACTAAAGTTGCTTATCTTATGACGAGACGTGGACATTCCTCATGCTACGAATCCTCCAAACAATCAAAAATGGTTGTTAAAATTGACATTAGAGTATGTGCCTTTCTAATGATGATCTTCATTGTGAACGAGCCGGTTTAAAGAGGGTTTACTTCCAGCAAAATTTTGAGCAAGAATATAGATTGCCGTTGATTTCGATTCTAAAATTTGGGATAAAATATAATAATTCTACTCGTAGTTTACAACGTCAAGACAAATTGTGAGTTATAATCAATTAGGAGTTGGGACAACATTCTTTACAAGCCAATTTTAAGGGTAGATCTTATTGTATATAATTATTACAAAGCATGAGATTGAAATGAGTGGTAGACATATAATGCTATCTATTATCTGTGTTAACTAATGTTAGGGCTAGCTGTGGGTCGGTTCGGATCGGTTCTAAAATTTTTGGGTATTTAATAAATGAAACCGTCGGGTCCAAATATAATTATGGAACCGTTTGGGTTCGGTTCCGTTCCATTTCGTTCAGTTCCGTACCATAATTCATTTTTTTAATATTTACAGCAACACTACATGAATATAACTAATGACATTTCATTCGTAACTTTTACAAATTAATGTAACACAATTCAAAAATATAAAAATAACTAGCTGTCGAATAATATTAATTCAATGCATACAAATACCATAAAATAGATATTAATATTAAAATGTTGGTGATTCATATCAATAATTCATTTACTTCAAGCAGTTGTCTGTATAAAGAAAATGAAATATAAATCACCAACTATTTAATTTAATCATCAACTGCTTGAACACAATTATAAAAATAAAATTTGTATAGTTCTTAAATAAATGCATAAATGGGTACCTAATTTAGAAGTGCTGCACCGGTGCGATTGTGGAAAATGAAAATTGCTTAGGGTTTCAGGAGAGAGAAATAGTCTTAGAATTTTATCTTGTTTGAAAGCTTTAAATTTAATGAGCAAATTCAAATAGTCATGTAGCCATATCAATTATTAAGATATAATTATGACGGAGGTCTATATTCTTTACAAAAACTGCAAATGGATCACAAACTCCATTGTTTATTGTCTTTAAAATGGGCAACGCCGAACGGGTTATTGAATTAAGTTGTTAATTTATTTAGAAAAAAAAATTTAATTAATTCAAAAAAAAATAAAAAAATTATTTAGTTTCGGTTCTTCGGTTCTTGGTCTTGGCCCGAGACTCGACCCAAATTCATAGGTTCTCGATTCGGGTACCCGTTCGGGTATTTAACTTATGAAGAACCGCTCGGTTCGGCTCGGGACTTTTGTCCAACCCTAACTAATGTAGTTCAAATGACAGTGAGAAGTTACCATCTCATCTAATAAAGTTGGGAAATGGGACATCTACTGTTGCCTAAATTTGTAAGAAGTATTGTTGTTGTTAGATAACATTATTTAAAAATTACATTATCCTAGATGGCACCTCATATAAGCCAATTGTAACCAAGAGATGGGTTAAGCCATTTGTCCATAAAATGGCTACACTCTGTGTTAAAATTTAGGTGTGATCCGAATTTCTTATTTGAAGTATTTAAAGAATTCTAATTGAAATGCACGTCATGAAGAATTCTAGTTTGGAATACTATTGGAGTCTTATATCAAGTTGAAATTCTATTTTGGAAGTTCTTTGTGAGTTGTAATTTGTTTTGAACTTGATTTCTTGGGATCTTACTTTATCAACAACTCTATTAGGAGGATTTTGATATCTTCTACACGTTCCATATAAATACTAGACTCTTCTATACAATTTTATAAATGTGAAATTTATGATTACTAGCTTTTAGAATTATTGTAATATTTTTCTCTCTTCTCCATTATTCTTGAGGCATTGAAATCTCCTAATTTATCTGTCATATTCTTGTCTTCTTGTCTTCTTTTATTTTTTTATCAAATACTTTATTATATTGCCATATAACTTCAACACATCAATCCGGTGATTGGTGTCACAACAAGTAGTATCAATCCCAACAAGTGGTATCAGAGACAATGTTCAAAAGTCCCGCAGAGCGCAAGGTTTAATTTGTTCGAAGTTTTTGTACATGATGGCGTCCAAGAAGTATGACATTCCACTTTTGAATCGGAGCACTAGATTTTCGCTATGACACGTTAAGATGCGTGTAGTACTTGCACATCTGGATTTAAATGATGTGTTGCTGGGAATTGACAAGATGCTCACAACTTTGACCGCGGAGGAGAAGTTATAGAAGGATAAGAAGGCAGTTTCTCACATTCATCTTTATCTATCAAATACCATTCTTCAGGACGTTTTGAAGGAGAATTCAACATCTGCTTTATGGTTGAAATTCGAGCAATTGTGCATGACTAAAAGTCTGACAAACAAGTTGAACCTCAAACAGCGTTTATACTCTCATTGAATGGTAGAAGGAGGATCATTGGAAGATCACCTGGCCGTATTTAAAGAAATCGTCGCTGATTTAGAAACTTTAGAAGTAGAGTATGATGAAATAGATTTGGCCTTAATCATATTGTGTTTGTTGTCCGGTTCGTTTTTTTCATTTAGAGACACGATATTGTAAAATCATGATACTTTCACCATATAAGAGGTGTATGATGTTTTATATTCAAAAGAGAAGATGAAGCATTTAGTTTCTGATGCGAAAGATGGAGAATGTTTGATTGCTCATGGTGGTTCTGGAAGGGGCAAATCGAAGTCTAAGTTTAGTAATCAAATTTGTAACTACTGCAAGAAGAATGAGTACCTGAAGAAGGATTGCTATAAATTGCAGAATAAAGAAATGATGACTGCAAGTAGATATTCAGATACTCAGGCGAAGAGACCTCTCGGAGAACGTTGTAAGTGATGGATATCTCTCTATTTCTGACATTGAATCTAAACCAAAAGATGCTTGGGTTCTTGATTCAGCATATGTGTTTCATATGTGTTCTAATAAGGACTTGTTTACTACATATGAAATCGTGACCAAAGGTGTCGTGGTTATAGAAAACAACGCACATTGTCGGGTTACTAAAATTGGTACGGTCAGATTGAAGCTTTTGGATGGAACAATTAGAACACTTGACCAGATTCGACATGTTCCAGATTTGAAAAAAAAATCATCTCGTTGTCTATCCTTGATCAAAAGGTTATGAGTTCTTTGATAGAGGTGGAGGTGGAGCCTTGAAAGTTAGTAAGGGTGCCTGGTTGTATTGGAAGGACGGAAAAGGACTTAGTTATACATCTTACAGAGTCATGCAGAATTTAGAAGAATTAATCAGCACTGGTTCAGTACCGTTGTGAACATTCAATTTGGTACAATACCTTTAAGAGTTCATAAAGGGTCAGATTTGAAAAATACAACTCAGTGAAGTTTCGAAAATATAAGTAATGCTGCCTTGCCACATCACCGCAGTGTCATTGTATTCAGTTGCTACAGATGGGTCTAGAGGAACAAGGTATATGGATGTTGATTTTGTTGAATATATTTTAAGTGGAGTAGAAGGTGTACAATATAGCAGGGAGCCTTCTGTGAAAGCATTCGGTATTGATTCTACACTGGTGTGTTGTTGCCCATTTTGGTTAATTCAAAATCATTATGATTTTTTGGAATTTAAAATAATTCTACAAGAGTAATGCTTGGATTCATTGGAAAATGTGGAGTATTTTGTGCTTTTTGTTGGAGAAATTAGTTTTTGGTTATTGTTGAAGAAGTCAGTTCATTTCTTGGTGGAATTCGTATCAATGTGGAGATTGTTAAAATTTGTGTGTGCCCGAATTCTTTGTTTGAAGTATTTAAAGAATTCTAATTGAAGTGCACGTCATGAAAAATTCAAGTTTGGAATACTATTGGAGTCTTATATCAAGTTGAAGTTCTATTTTGAAAACCCATTATGAGTTATAATTTGTTTTGGACTTGATTTTTTGGTATCCTACTTAATCAAAAACTCTATTATGAGGATTTTGACATCTTCTACATGTTCCATATAAATATTAATCTTTTCTATACAATTTATAAGTGTGAGATTTATGATTACTAGTTTTTAGGATTATTGTAATATTTTTCTCTCTTCTCCATTATTCTTGAGGCATTAAAATCTCCTAATTCATCTGTCATATTCTCGTCTTCTTTTATTCTTTTGTTCTTAATCAAATATTTTATTATTTTGCCATATAAATTCAACATTTCAGTCTGATGATTAATATCATAACAAGTGGTATCAATCCCAACACCCTGACTTACAATTGTTTATTTGGCGAAAGATAAGCTGTTGGATGAAAAATGTTTTTTGTAAAAAATAATGTCAAACGTAAATACTATAAATCAAGGTGTGAACAGAAATGTATATACAGCATGGCTGTCATGAGATCATTTTGAGAGAGCCGCCAACTAAGAAAAAGAATACAGCAGACAGTAGAAAAAAAAAGTGAATCGCCAGCTGCAAGTTGAGAAAAAGGTTGTGCTCGTCTCTGATTAGATAAGACATACATAGGCCATTAATTTCTCTCCCTATCACTTCAATCTTCAGTCTGTCAAGCAGGCATCAACCCATTTAAATAACCGAGTTTCCAAATATGACCTCTTCTCTGGTTTCCCTTCCCAACAACCAATTTCATGAGTTTCCAAATATGACCTCATCTCTTGTTCCCCATCCCAACAACCAATTTCATTCTGAACTTAGTATGATTTTCCATTTAAATCGCAGTATTTTAAGTCCATGTTTGATGGGAGATTAAAATCATATTTTTAATATATTTTGATAAAAGTTAGTGAAATGTTTAGTAAAAATATTTTAAGTCTAATAAAGTACGTGGTTAATATTAATTGTTTACTTTGATTTAAATTAAAATCTAAACCCCTGTTTGGTACACATTATTTTTTTCATTCTCATTCTTCTACTCATTTTTAACCATACATTCTTCAATAAAATATTATTTTACATCACATCAATTACTTTTCCTTCTTTTTCAACCACACATTATTCATCAATCTACTATTCCAGAATACATTCTTACAAAATAATGTGGATCAAAATTATAATTTTCTCCAAACGGGCAACGGGGACTAAATTTTGAACCGTCCAAGTCAAGATACTTCGGACGTCAAGTGAGTTCACTCATCCACTATACTACTCTCCCTTACTCACTTAGTATTCGAGATACTGTGACTTGAATGGTTAAAAGTTTAAAGTGTTGTGATTTGAATAAAAAAAATTTACTACATTTGCATGTAGAATTGTCAATCACAGTGTTTAAAAAAAAATAAAAAATAAAAAATTGGTTCACAATACTTGTACGATCCCAAGATCGATCGCAAGAGAGTGGGAACAACCTGCCTTGTTCACGGATTGTGCATTTATTTATGGGGTCAACCTAGTCCCTGATGTATTATTTATCGTAAAGGAAATAAAATAGGAGTTGAGATTTGTTATTTATCTTTTGCTATTCAATTTGTCGTCCACCAATTAATTATTGACACGTCATTTTATATTAAGATATCACATATTTTTAAGCATACAGAGTAGTTAGAGAAATGCTGGACATGTTAATTTCAAATGATGCGTCTATAATTCATTAATTGGATGAACATCAAATTGGACATCAGATCTCAACTAATAAAATAGCTCACAATCTTATCCTAAATCACTTGCAGGCTTGTTCAATCGGACAATGGTTCATTAATAACAAATTTACAGTCACAAGAAGTTCAATGTTTTGTTTCAAATAATTTTCAGAGAAACAATCGAACGAAACTACATGATTTTGCAGATGGGGCTCAGTACTTGGGGAACACTCGAGCAATTATTGTTGGGTACCATACAAAATTTGGTCCTACCATTTTTGAACCAGTTTGACCACAAATTGTGCGACCCAACCATGATTTTTTGTTTTGAGTGAATGAAAAATATCAAGTGAAATAGAATAAGTTTATCAGTTTCCAAATTTATAGAGCTGTATTCTGGATTTGATATTTTCATTTCTTCAAAATAAAAGGTCCGACTCCATGCTTAAACGTACATTAATCTTGCAGAGCAAAGGGAATAGTAGGTTCCTCGTATTTGAAAACAAAATTGTATAAAAATGGTTAAGTTGTGAAGTATAATAATTATTGTTGCTTTACAGAGTTTGTACCCATATCAACATTCACGGTAAGATCGCCCTTTTCGAAGGGTGCAATCACGGAAACCCTGAACCAATAATTTGTTAAGAAGAGATTAAGAATTTCACACTTATAATTTTGATTTTGTCCTACTTTTTTTTGTTGTAAAAGGGTGTCACCGTTGGTGAGTTGTCTCATCATCAAAAAAAGAGGTTGGAGAAAAAATATATTTTTTCTAGGGTAATTGGCGCAAAACGTCCTTACCTTTGAAGGTTTTTGTGAAAAACGTTCATACATTTCCTTTTTGGTGCAGAACGTCCCTACCTTTCGCATTCTTTGCGCTGAACGTCCTTTTTACCAATTTTTAACATAAAATGATCATTATACCATCCTATATAAATAAAACAAAAAAGAAAAGAAAAGAAAAATAAAGAATAAATTGCAATCTGTTTCTAAACTTTTTTAAAGATCAAATCAGTCCAAAAAAGTGACAATTTTTTGCCTTTTTTCAGCCCAAATGCATCAAAATTCCTGCAGCTCGTCGGACATTGACACCGGTCAACAGCCCTCCAATTTCCCCTTTAATTACCACCCAACCCCTCCCAATTTCATCAACTGTAGTGGTCGGAATTAATGTAGAAAGTTCATTATCCTCAAATCTAAAAATCGTCGGAAATTAATTTCGACCACCCACATGATTGGAATTCACCTCCTATCAATTGCCTATCACCAGACGATCACACCTATGCCAACAACTTATAACAAACATTAACAAAAAAAAAAAAAAAAATTAATTTCATGCTAGATTCTTTGCCAATCGCTACACAGCATGCGAACTTCTCAAATTCTGGCGCCGTCCGGAACACCCATGGTCGCGGACCACCTGTGCTAGGTCCCTCTTCACTAGGCGTACCTAGCCCAACCATGGGCCTAGGTCAATTTCGACCTGAAGCCGTTCAATTCGTGGGAGAAATACTATGTTCCAAAAATTGTAATTGGATTTCGACCTGAATTTCTAACGAATATAGGCAAAATTGTGGAAGACCCATGGGTGGAACAACTTTGCCATGATGAGAGGGTGCTGAATGGAGTGGTCCGCGACCATGGGTCAAAGGGACGATACCGAAATGAGCCAAGTTCAATGCGCGGCGCGATAGTCGCGACTGCGTTATTTTCAGTTTTAAATTGAACATATTGGATAAGTGTTTTGAATGAATTGCCTACATGGCTGAGGTTGTCTGGGTGTGGGCAACCAGATGGTGGTGGTCCGCGATCCTTTTGCTGGCCGGTGGTGCGACTTCAGCAATTTGTCCATTTTTCGAGTAGCTGATTTCTGCCGGATTATTGGATGATATGGGGAATTCTTGGGATGGAATAGTAGAGGGTGTTGAGGAGATTGTTGGTACCAATGTTCGGAGGTTGTGGCAGTGGAGAAGAGTAAATGTGGTCATCAGACGTTGGAGGTGGTAGAGGAGAAGAGAGAATGTGTTTTTGTTATTTTTAATATTTTCGTAAGTTTTGGACTGATTTGCATTTTTAAAAAACTTTAGGAGTAGATTGCAATTTATTCTTTATTTTTCTTTTCTTTTTTGTTTTATTTATATAGGAGGGTATATTGGTCATTTTATAGTAAAAATTGGTGAAAAGAACTTTCAACGCAAAGAATGTGAAAAGTAAAGACCTTCTGCACCAAAAAACGAAAGGTAAGGACGTTTTCCACAAAAACCTTCAAAGATAGGAACGTTTTGCGTTAATTACCTTTTTTTCTATTGTAAACTTCTTTTTGTCGTAATAAATTACTGCAACAAGAATGAGAATATAATTTTACATTTGAGTTAAACATCTATATATCTTGTGTTATTCTTTTATTTCTTTATTTTATTACTGAATTAAAGTTTCTAATTCTCGACAAAATCAATTTTAATTTAGTAACTAGTTCCATTCAGTAAAGGTGGTACAAAATTGGCGACGCTCCACACTTCATCGCTGGTTACTGACGAACTGCATGAATAACATAACATATTTTTGGAAATTTCCGATAACATATTAGTAAACTATTGAACTAGATTTGAGGCGTCAGCAAAGGACCTTCGCCTTTTTCAAAATTAAGTCTCTTAGCACGGGTTCAAGAGAGAGGAGATCTATGAGGAGCTCTCTTTCTCCGGTTGCTCAAGGAGAGCATGATACCAGGAAGGAACCCGCCTTTTCCCTTCCTTTTCTCGGCGTCTTTTTCCTTGAAGGTTGCAGAATTGCCTATGCCATAACTAGAGTGCGACGACCCTCTATATTCTTCCAATATTGGGTCCTCTAAGAAGGAGTCGGGAGTCGTTTGAGAGTCGTCTAACGCATCAATGTGAAGCCCCTCGAGAGTGAAATCAGATTCATCAAACCTAAACAGTATGCTTGACAAATCTTCCCCGTGACAAGTCATGTGATCCACCTGCATACATTTCAATAATTTTAATATAAGATAAATGCAAAAGAAAAAATGGCTTGAGAGAATTTATAATCGAGTCCGGATTGAGGGGTGAAATGGAAGTGTAAGAGGACCTTGCATGAGAGAGAACAGAAGTTAAATGGCTCTTGAAGAATTCTGTCACATGTGAAACAAGTATTGCCAGAACCCTTGCAAGATCTAGATTGAGCTCTCTGATTCAAGAATATAACTTTTGCACTATTTATTGTGTAGGGCTGCATAAACAAACATAAATCTCTAATTAATACTATGACATATGTGATATTATGAAAAGATTTATGACTATGTCATGACATTACTTTCATCTTAACAAATTTAGCTCGAGTACTACCTGAATATAACAACAGTCGATGAGCTTTTCAAGATCGTCCAATCTAATAACATCGTGATAAACGTACCTCCTAACCTGTACGTCAGTGTGGTATTAAGGTTAATGATATATAAAGTAAAGAATTCAAGAGCTTTTTTTATATTTAATCATTTTGATGGAAATTGATAGTGCTTGTGTGTAAATTGTAATATAAATAATTCAAAATTCTGAAAATAGTGAAAATTCTATCCAAGGATATTGAATTCGAATTTTTGTCACATCCCTCAAAATTCGAATTCAAAACTTCTGCTATATAAAATATTTAAGTTGAATTCTGATATTAATTGCATCTCTCAAGATTCGAACTCAAAATCCCTACCTTACAAGAGATTTAATTTGAAATTTGACGGACAAAGATTCTTGAAGGGTAAAATGAGCTCAGCCTCTTTCGGAACGATTTTGACAGAGAGGCTGAATGATTACATTATTGACTTCTGTGAAATCCTAAGTAGTTGGCACTTCAATAGTGTCGGGTCAATAAAATGAATTTCGTATTATATATTAAATTGGACATATTATGATTCATTTCTAACGAGAGAATGGCAGCAACTTGCGAACCGAGATGAGTTACAAATAAGAGTGAACCTATTTTTTAAATCATCGGCTCAAATATAATCTTATCGACACAATTTTGTCAACTATTTTGTAAACCAATTTTATACGCATATATAGCGTTATTATTGCTCTACAAATAAACTGAACTTGGAGAGTGAACCATGAAATGGTTGGTCAGTACTAATTAACTGGTGCTCTGAACAAAGACAAAATAGAGCAGAAGCAGCAGCCTGCAGCATTTGACGATCGGGTCAAACTGTGCTTGAAAGCAACAACTGAAGAACAACCATTTACAAGCTAAAATTCATCACTATTGATTCTTCCAAAAATGTCAATAAAAACGACTCTAAACATTTTATTCAATTGTTATCGAGCCACGATTTTCACCTACGAGTCGAAAATTAAATACAGTAAAAGAAATTATATATGAAAAGTAAAACAGAAATATTGAAAAATGTGAAGAAGGTGATAGAGTGAACCTGGAGTAAAGGATGAGAGGGAGAATGAGAAGGGAGGCAGTGAGGGCAAAAGCTTCGGCAACAATTCAAGCAGAAAATGTTCTTTTCGTTCTTCCTGCGATTCTGGTGAATCCCGCACTGCTCGAAGAATTTCTCCTCCATCAGCCCTTTTAGCCATGCAGGCTTCATCCACACAATCTATTCAATTCCCAGAAAGCTTCAGAAAATTCCTCAGCCGAGGCCTGTGTTCAGAGTATTTGTAGAGGAGAGAGTGGGTTTTAAAGGCGGGAAGGTTGTGCCCAAACTATGCCTTGTTTGGTTTGAATTAAAGTCAAATTAAAATTTTAAATCAAAGTCAATAATTAATTTTAACCACACATTTTATACAACACACAATCTTTCAATCACACATTCATCAACTTTTTATCAAAATTTACTAAAAATTTGATTTTAATCCATGTAAAACTTGTGCAATGTGTACTTTTTGTTTTTTTTTTAGCAGCAGACAATTGCAACTAGTTCATTGTGTGATACTGACACTGTACAATGGACAGAAAACGTATCTTCTCTCACCAATCGATTCAACCTTGGAAATGTTTGGTTAAGCTAAAAATTGGAATTAAAATCTAAATCACATCCAATAATTAGTTTTAACAGAAAATTCACAACTTCTGTCAACTTTTATCAAATCCGCTAAAAATTCGATTTTTATCTAAACCAAACAAGGGTTAATTATCAACTCTTTTTCTTTTTATTAACAAATAAAGTTAGCAGTGTCAAAATGGATTGGTTTGTCTAATGACCCATCTTAATGTATTGCAATAAATATGAGGATTTTTAATGTGAGATCTAAAAACACATCTTTATGTGAAATCAGTACTAACTACACTATGGCTAAGGACTAGAGATCAATTGTTTTAAACCAAAATGGTTCGATCTGCTATATTGGCAGGTTCAGGGTCGGGGTCGGGGTCGGGGTCGATCATCTAATTTTTGGAAGACAATAGGAACTAGTCCGAACCATAGTTTTGGACGAGTCGATGTAGTACAGCCCACCTACTTTGACACATTTATTCAGACATACAACCTAAATTGCTTGACGAGTGTGGTATTGATTTTTGATGAATAATTGTTACATAAACAACGTTTAGAATGGTGCATGCTACACATGTAGTAATAAAATAGATCAAATTAAAATATTGAAATCAGATATAATTGTTTAGTTTGATTTTATTGAAGGAATAGTTGAAATAAATTAATTGTACATTTTTCACAGTTCATTGATGGAAAATAGGAGCCATGGTCGTTCTGTGAGGTGATTTGGCACACAAGATATCAAAAAATTTGGAAGAAGTGGTTTGAATTTGATTTTGTTTCGCGCGGTTTTTGTGTCGCTAACATTAAAAAGGGATCAGACGATTGTGTAAGGAACAGATCTTTTGAGACAAAGTCCCAAAAAGGGGTGTATTTACTGGTGAAGATTTACAATTGGAAAGTGGATAAAATGCTTCCAAGGGGCGCAAGCACACGAGTACTGAAGAAAGATTTAAATTTAAACTAAGGAATGAA
>CAIGRF010229742.1:17732-35082 GCA_903798235.1 Fraxinus ornus | reverse complement strand
ACTCGACGTCCACGTCGAATAGGTGTCCATACACCCTAAACTTTCCCCGAGCCGGAAGACATGGCTGTGCACTAGCCGTTGACTAGTCCCGGACGAACACTGCAATGCTGGCGTCACCATTCGTGGTGCCTGCTCTGATGCCAATGTCACAACCCCTTGAGTAGAACTCACCCTCAAAAGCTAGCTATTAAGGGGAGGGTGCCCAAAGGATTATAAAGCCTACATCTTCAGCCTAAACTTTCGATGTGGGATTAGGCCCCCATAAGCCCCATGAGAACCATGACAGTGGGGTGGTGGTTTGCCGAGGGTAGTTTCGGGTTTATGGATGAGTTCAGACGTTTGACAGGATGTGCGTGAGTTCTGGCGAGGCATGGGAGTGGCTTGATGCTAGGTTTGATTTTCTGCGTTTGGGTCGATTTTATTGAAACTGGAAAAATAGATGTATTTCGGTAGGAAGTTGGAGGTTAGGTTGACGGTAGGCTGTGGACTCTAGTTCTACGCAGTCTGGTCAGTGAAAAATTCCCAAAATTTAGCTCTAATACCAAATTTGATACAAGACGATTGAGAATTTAGGTAAATTAGAATTAAGAAGCTAAAGAACAGAAGAAGAAGAAGCCATGAAGAAGAGGAAGAGGGGGGAAACGGTTACAAGTCCATCTTGATTCATCATATTCATCAATTGTCTAAATTGTAATGTAAAATTGTTTAAATAGCAAAAACTTTGGATCAATCCACTACTACAAGTCTAATAACAATAAAATAAAAAATAAACGACAAGGTTCAGTAACAATAAAATAAATTCTAATGACAATAAAATAAATATCGAGAAATCTCACGATGTCCGCATCACAAGGTTAAGATACCAAATCCTGGATAGTCTTCCTAGAGGTGGAGAGCCCATTGCTAATCTCCCCCCTTTCTTTCTCAGCTAGCTCTTTCCTACTAGCCTTAAGGGGAGCCTTCACTCATCAAACCTAAAAGGAGGAAAAAGCCGTCTTGAAGATGAGGATGAAGGGAGGAAGGAATAAGGTAAAATCGCCCTAGTAAAATTGTATGTTTGAATTGTAATAGGATTATTCTTTTTATTAGTAGGCCTCGCCCTATGACTTCGTCGGTGGCTAAATTTATAGAGCCAGATCCTTACCAAGGATGTAGGTATATAGAGGACGGGGTCCTTTCCCAAGGCTGTAGGTCTACAAGGGTTATGAGTAGTAGGCCTCGTCCTATGACTTCGTCGTGGCTAAATGTCTGTTTGGTACGGCTTAAAATCCGATTAAAATTGAAAATATGGCCGTTATTGAGTCACACACGTCTAATAAAAGTCAAAAATAACGATTAATTTTTCAATTTTAATCCGATTTTAATCTCTACCAAACAAGCTCTTATGTCATTACCAAGAGGAACACAAATTCGTTTTGAGGGAATGTGCATTGTGTCGATTGAAGTGGATGAATAATCGATTAATATTGAAAATATGGCCGTTATTGGGTCCCACACGTCTAATAATAGTCAACAAAAACGGCTATATTTTCAATTTTAATCTGATTTTAATCTCTACAATACACCCTCTAAGTTTATAGAGCCAGTTCCCTACCAAGGATGTAGGTATATAGAGGACGGGGTCCTTTCCCAAGGCTGTAGGTCTACAAGGGTCAGGATCCCCTATCAGGCATGTAGGTCTATAAAGGTTGGAGCCCCTTACCAAGAACATAGTTAATCCCCTAGAAGGTCGAGGTCACCTACCAGGGTAGGTTATTTGCTATCTCCTGTGAGTGTTAGGTAACTAGGTGGACCTATAGTGAGATCAATGTAATGCTCGAGGTCATACATTGCATTGAATCGTAGGTCATTCCCAATGCACCTCTAGCTAGAGGTTGACCCTATAACATTCTTGCAGAAGACGTGCAAGGTGACCTCAATGGTTGATGCCCTTGAAAGGTCATGGTTGACCCATGATTAGTAAGGTCATGGTTGACCCATGATTAGTAAGGTCAATTTTGAAACATGATCTATATTGAAGCGTCTTCCTTAGATATCTAGTCGAGATGAAATAGCAATATCATCGAGTGAGCTACGGATGACGGAACCATTACTTGGGGTAGGAAACCTAATCAATTACCTATAGGGCCTGTTTGATAGAGCTACTAATCAGATTAAAATTGAAAATATGACCGTTGTTGAGTCCCACTCGTCTAATAAAAGTCAACAATAATGACTAATTTTTCAATTTTAATCTCTACCAAACACACTCATAATAAGATTCAGTCAAACAGATTGACCAATTTTTACCTTAATATTAAAACATAACCTCAAAACCCTTCCATTATATAATTAGTTGAGAGGATTA
Organism: Fraxinus ornus; assembly: GCA_903798235.1. Taxonomy (NCBI): domain Eukaryota; kingdom Viridiplantae; phylum Streptophyta; class Magnoliopsida; order Lamiales; family Oleaceae; genus Fraxinus; species Fraxinus ornus. The sequence goes on along the minus strand of CAIGRF010229742.1, from coordinate 32,735 downwards.
AAAGAAAAAAATATATAACATTTCTTTCATATGTAATAAATAATAATTATGTTCCTTACTTTTTAAAAATTTAATAATAATTTAGTAAATGTCATTTCCTGACTCTAATCTAAATCAGAAAATTATTTGCTCATGGAAAGGCCCAATACTTAAAGCTTTAGACTAGAATTGTTGGGCTTTACCCAGTAGGGAGCCCATCCAAAAATTCTCGACAGCCCTGGGCAAACCAGGGCCGAAGAGGGGGTTTGGAAATAGTTTTCAACCAGCAATAGACGCGCCTCGGTTAGTACCTCACTAGCTGCGTCATTGCCCCAAGCGCAAAGATACATAAAATGGTCCATATCCCTCGTTTTTATAATCTAAACTTCCAACAAACTTTCAATCAAACATCGATGTGGGACAAAATGCCTATTTGCTTCTTCAAGAGTCTCATGTGGGTCCTCCCTCAAACGTTAATCAAATCTTAATACATAATTTAATAAATAGGTAAAGCCTGGAATCGTGTTCTAAAAATTCCACCAAAAAGAGAGTATACTGCCTAGCAAATCAAAAGGTACACAACTCAACATGTAGAAAAGCCAGCAGGAACAAATTTCACAAAGTACGATACGCGAAAAATTTGTACAACAATTAAATCCTTGTCTTGTTTTCATAATTATCAGACCTTATTTCCTTTGTATAATTTGTCTTGTCCAGTGAACAAAGAAAGCCATCTCGTTTTCAGATTCTCACCGCAAAACACTAACGATCAAAACCTGGCATTGCTCAAATAAGTTATCTCGTGTGTAGACAAACAATGAACATTTGAAGAATACAATGTTAGACACCTTGTCTCTAAATCAGGATTCTCCATTTAATGCAGGCATAACTTACGTGGTGTAAAAAGAAAGATTATCGACAATCACCAATGATGTCATCGGGTTAAAAGCATGATCATGAGATCTTGTCAACTTTCTGCGGCTACTAGTCATTCCTGCCAATTCATCCAGCATAAGGAGGATCGGTGAATGCCCATTCAAAAACTTGCTCGTATTGAATTGCTGCTTTATCCCACGAAGACTCTCTCTCCATTCCTCGTTTCATCAATCTTTCCCAAGAAGACCTGTGTTCTATGTAAGTCCCAATAGCTAATTTTAGTGCCTGCAAACGTTCATAAGCAGTGATTTTGCTAGAAATCAGTTAATCTACAACTGTAAAAGATTATTCCGTGCAAAAGAGCATGTGACTATTAATAGATCTATCAGCTTATAGAGAGCATGTGACTATTAATAGATCTATCAGCTTATAGAAACCACAAAGCACGTTGCACTATTAGCTTAATAGGATTATCATCTGAAAGGGCTCCGAGGAAGATGGCCAAAAAATTATTAGCGAATTATCTCAATCAAAACTTTTCACTACTAAACTTCCAGTTCAGAGGCCTTGTTTTGTTGTTTGGGGGTCGCACTTGTGAAGTTATTAGATTCCAATTTTGACACGTTTTAATGAATTTTGGGTTGAGAATCCCAAGAAATAGAAATGAAGATACTAAACAACTGTTAGAATCTGAACCGTTATGCCAGCCTGGCCTTTATAGTTCGACATCCATAGATTAAATCCTCAATGGGTCCATCCCTATTTTAACTATTTTCTTTTCATCCCACATTTTGGGTTTGCAAAGGGAGGGAGCGGTCTTGGTTTGTGCGAATAAAGGTTTGTATAATTGGAGAAAAGACTCGAGTTATGTAGCTCAACCAATCAGAGAATTTAGCCTGCACCTAGTCATTATCATGGTTCAATATATACAAGGACATACGGAGCAAAGCACGTATATGCACAAACTATTAACGATGTCATTATTTAACAAGATAAATGCATGATTAAAGAACTTACGGCGATCAAATTCTCTCTTGATAGAGGAGTAAATGTCCACCTGTTGGGCAGTGCAAGATATCAGAATTAGCTCATATAGATGTACAAGCATGGCAAGGGAAAAAAAATGACAGAAGCATTAGACTATTCTGTTTCTCTACAGGTGAAGAAAAGTTGATTTCCTCCTTTCAGAATCACAATGAACATTTTAATATATGTTTAAGAGCCCATTTGAGCAGGAATGAGATGTACAAGAACTACCTCATATATGGACACCAACCACCCCCACATGACCTGTATTTATCTTATATGCTTAAGTTGCTTAATTTTATTACAGTGATTAACTCGACATCCACATCATAAAGAATTAAGAACGATAAACAAGTTAATTTCCCGATGCCGCCTCAGTCTTTCAGGCTTTACATGTTATTATACTCAATTAAAATTGATGCAATATTGATCATGCCATGTATCAACATCTAGTATCGAGATCAAGTATGCAACTAGATGGAGGAGAATGCTATGTGTTCGATAATTGATGGAATATCATTACGTGGTACAATGTCATGAGCTTCCGAGGTTTAGCAAGGGATGCATGTCAAAACTACGATGAATTATCAGCAGGAAATGCTCAAGGAGAGATGCGTACCCTGTTCCTTCCCCACTGGGTTCCTTGGAATATGGATTGAAATTTTTTACAGTGTCCTGACCCAATGTAGACCATGCATTAGTACATTATTGTATATATTTCGCATAGATTCTCCAGATCTAGTTAAGTGAACTCACTCTAAGCCCCCCGGTGCTGTGGACAACAGGAATGGTGCCATATCTCATTGCGTACAACTGGTTTAGACCGCATGGTTCAAATCGTGAAGGCATCACTAATATATCACAGCTGCAAAATTATTTATATCATTAAGCCGTTGCTGTTAAAAAGTAACTGGAACATTTGAGATCCAGGGTTTAAATATTTAGTTACCCTGCTGTTATCCTATGAGAAACGGGAACATTAAACCCAACCCAACCCCGAAATTTTTCTTTGTAGACTGACTCCAAGTTTCGCATCCAGTCTTCATATTGTTTCTCCCCGGATCCAAGCATTATCTGACAGAGATACATAATCATAATTCAGTTAAATGTGAGTAGGGTTGTGGGGGTGGAACCTCATAGAACTCCCATAAGAAATCTCCATAAAATACCACTTATATAGCACTATAGGAGACATACAGTCATACAATAAATAGGCAAAGAAAAGGAAAAGAAGACATACAAATTGGACATCTTCTTGCATGAGTTCTGGAATTGCTGAAAGAATAATGTCTACACCTTTCTGGTAGTCCAGTCTCCCAATAAACCCAAGCTGAAAATGCCAAACTTTTACCAGAATTCCAGAAGAAATAGAAGATATACTATTCATTCAAAGCAAAATCAGTGTGCAGTCTCACCAAAGGGCATTCTGGTCGTATTGGTAGACCCAATTCCTTTTGCAATGCGATCTTGCACTGAACCTGTACCAATGAGCAGCTATGAGTAAATAACTTGTAACTAGATGTTTAGATAATTGAAGTTGAATTTATGGATCCATTTTGCCCATTTTCTTTCCAGGATATTTAGTCAGTTGTTATGAACCTATACTATCTTAATATTTAGGTGCAGAGCAGGTAGTTACAAGCAAGTGGATTTGCAGACTAATAGTTAGGTACATGAAAATGTCTACCTTCCCAGAAAGGTCCTGGACAGAGTAGTGGGAAGCAATGTGCTCATCCGAAGATGGGTTCCATTCATTGACATCAACTCCATTGGTGATTCCTGCATAATCAGGTACGTATTTGAGCTATGGACATAAAATACAGGTTTTCTATGATGTACAGGAGTACAAATGACACCCTTATGTTCTACATTATGATACTCCAATATATTTCAGATCCAGAGTATAGACACTAGTCATACCATTAAGAACTGCCTTTCGACTACTCAACAGCTCATGTAAACCGTATCCACCTTCAGGAGTCGTTATTTCCCAAGAATAACCCTGCCATCAGAAAAGGAAATAAGCAAAAGAACATGTGCCAATTAATTACAGTATGAAGTAAAAAAATGATATATTTATTCCACTGTGATAATTTTGTGTGTCCATGTTATCTGCAGAATATTTCCTCTTTTTGTCATTCGTCCTTTTTGTGTTATTAATGCAGGTCAGTGCCATCCATTAATGTGTCGGACAGGACACCAGCAGCAGATGAAAACATGAGAGTTGATGACTAATAGAGACGAATGGAAAATAAATTAATTCATTTGGTACTTGAAGCATGTTTGGAAAATGTTTATACACGATTTATTATAAATAGAAAGAAATGAGTGGTGGACAGGTGGATAGTTGTGGGTCCTATGTGGAAAAAAAGTGACTTGTGCTTATAAAGAAGAGCCAAACAAAGGCTTAGTTGCGCAGCCACAGCACCACCACTACCACCCCCCAAAAAAAGTAAATAAATAGATAAACATTCTCAAAGGCATCCAACAACAGCTGAATTGTGTGGCTAATAATCCTTGAAGGTAACCAGATAAATCCTCATATTTCCATACAATTAAACATACTTGCCGAGCACAAAATATATGTAATAGTACCTGGCTAACTGTCAGTATCCTGTCTGCAGTAACAATTGCTCCTTTCAAAACATTAACAGCTTCACCAGTATCAAGAGCATGTGTCCTTGCCCACGTGGGAAATACCCACTCCAGTGCCTTGTACCATTCAGGAGGCAATCCCAAATACTTGTATGTTGCTGCAGGTTCCACTCCCTTAAAACAAAAAGGAACCATACACCACTACTCAGTGTCTTCAGAAAATCAAAATCTATATGATATCGTGAAGTGTGACGTAATGGAGCAAACTCAAAGAGGCATTGCATATAGGCTATAAAGCATTATGTCCACCCTTAGAACGCAAGAAACACTACGGCTATGCTTGATAGCACATATTTTCTAGGGAAGTTGGAAAGTTTTTTTCCATTTTTCACAAAATGCATTGTTTGATAGCACATATTTTTCAAGTAAATTTTTTCCTCCTTCCTCCACCACACGCCTGATTTCCTTGAAATGTGGGAAAATGTTATCCTTTTGTTTTTGTGGGAAATGATTTTCCAGGTTTTTTTTTTTTTTTTTTTGGCGATTGAAACAAATTCTAGACACAATAGTAAAAAAAATATCACTTTAATGGACAATTTTCTTGAAAAATGAAGTCATACGGACACCAAACTTTCAATATTTTTCAAGTGAAAAATTATATCAATCAAATACGATTAATTACAATTCTCAGTAAAACAATTTTTAGGCAATTCAATTCTCTGGAATTCATTTTCTTTCCACCTATTTTCCACCTTCGCAATCAAACGGACCCTAAGTTATGCTAATTTGAGCCATATGGACACATGCCTGACTTTAAGTTGAGGAACGTTATATTTGATTATCTAAAGTGGCCTATAGAGGTGGTGGCAACAAAAGACAAACAGTTAGAAAGGTCCTACAGTTACCATTTCTAGCAGGTTTTTTATAATTCAATACTGATATTAGCACATTACACCTTTTCCAACACAATGACCCCAAATAAAATGATGAAAAAAAAATATGAAAAATCTACCTGATGTGCAAGATTATGTATTACGACAATACTTCTAGCATCCTTATAAACGCCATATGGACGATACTTGGCTGCCAAGAGTCTGAAATCATGGAACAGGTTCGCAATCTTACCAACATGATAAAACAATAAATAACATGGTAAAATGTGTGCTGGTTAAAAAGCCTAAGATTTTCCCACAATGTTGCTGTCATCATTAGGTCTAAACATAGGGACCCAATGGCTGTCAACATAAGAAGATACTAGTGCGCTAAATAGTGAGCGTAACTCAATTAAACCAGAATATGCAGTTAATGGAAAGGGATAAATTGTCATGAGAGGAAAAGGAGGAGATTAATTTGCTGATGAGATGACCTTGAATCCAGCAATGATAATAAAATGACAAGCCTAAATGTGTCAATGAATTTCAAGCTTTAACAGATGAATAATGTATAGAATGAGTGATTCCTTTAAACATGTGCAGATGAAGGGGGGTGGAAGGAGAATTAAGACAGAATGACTAATACCATGTAGTCATGTGCTAATCAAGTTCAATGGTGCATGTATTGCATCATGAGTTCAAGGAATTACATCTAAGGTGAGCATTGTGACTGAAAATAAAATCTTGAAATTGCTTGCCGATTGAAGCACGTGCTTTAGACTGGCTATGACTGATGAAAGAGAACTAATTATTTATGAAGCTGGAGCAGTTTATAATATAAAAGAATTTATTTCACATACATTGGAACTAGGGCAGCATGCCAATCATTTGCAAGAAAGACACACTTTTCTCCATAAGTGAACCCTCCCAATGGAAGCACTAGGGGAGCTTCACAGGCTGCATGACAAAGCAAGTTGAACCGAAACTGTTCAACCAAAGAAAGATCAGCATGTACCAATGTAAACTAATGACATGCCAATTTCCTTCTCAAGCTCAACTCTATAATAATGAGGGAAGCATATACCTGATTATCACCAAAAGCACCAAAAATATCACCATATGGAGTTCCGGGTCGTTGGTATGAAGGGTGGTCAACAAAGACCTAACAGTAGAAGAAGTAACTAAAGGGGCAGAGAAAAAGAAAGTGACAAAAAAATTAAGGAAAACAAGATATCTTTATTTAATTATTTAGCAACATCTTGGCCAGAAAGACTCTTACCCAATCCACACCTGCCCTGTATTCATGGAAGAACTTAACCTCCTGCAAGCCGCCAAAGCAGTAAATCTTACTCTGCTGATCAACTTCAATGGCATTGGCAAACTTCTTGTCTGATGGTCCTCCATCCAAATATCTAGGGGAGACAACCATTACACGATGTCCTCGTGCAGCCAGTGCCACAGGTAAAGAGCCACAGACATCTCCCAAGCCTCCTGTCTTGGAATATGGAGCTGCTTCAGAAGTAACAAAAACAACATTGTGGGTTACCTTGGTTGAGGTTTCCTCTCCTCTTTCGATGTCTTCAGACAACTCCTCTCCTCCAGTATTTATATTATCCTGTGTTTCCATGACGTCTTCACCAGTAGCTAAAGTTTGATATAATTGTCATTAGAAGCTAAACTAAGACATTATTTCAGAGAAGAATACGTACAAGTTAATAAAATCACATCATGATTGGATACTCAACCATACGACCCCATTTAGGGTTACATTTTCAGTTAAATAATCATTCACTTCTTACAATTTTCTAGTTGCTGCTTTTTCCCAATATATTCAGCAGAATAAATTAATAGGGAAAGTGCAAGGCTCTAAGAAACTTTCAGCTCTCAAAATCAATTGAACTTGATTCTTTTCAGCGTTCAGAACCACTAGAAAAGAAAACTAGCTACTGGCAATCCATCATTAATAGATAGTGCTTCAGAAGGCTCAAAGTATCAGCAACTCTTTGACAGTTTATGTATTCGTAGTCCTCATCATCATTAATAATGCAACGCACCTTGTGCGACATTTACGATTATGTACCCTCCAGATCATATTGTGGAATCAAATTCTCATCATGAGCATAATTGATTGAATTGTTGATTTTGTATGGAATTCATTACGCCTAATCTTAGTAGCAAAGGGACATCCTTTTCATTGACCATTATAGATGCTTCATGTATTTGATTGCAATATACAGTTATTGTAAACAGCAGACAGTAGCAGAGGCGGATGGAGAGGGGTGCCAGCTTAGAAGCAAATTGGCATGTAAAAAATGAAAAACTTAGTCCAAATTCATGGTGAAAATCAAAAAGAATAAAAATTTAGCCCAACCCAAAAATTAATTTTAGCCCAACTAACTTCATTCTCAACCTAAGCCCAATATTCAATTATTCAAATTTAGTTTAATACTCTACAACAATTACATAGTTATTTTATTCATATTCATGATACACATAACTCATTATCAAATTAGGTATTTTATTTTAAACACATATATTTTTTTTTTTGTTTATAACCGTGGATGTCCGGGCCAACTTGCGCGCACCTCGACTAATCCCACGGGGCTCTGAAATGGACGTTATTATCAAAATAAGTAATATGTTCTTTAATTTATTAGTTAAAAATATATTTGTTAACTTTGTTATGAGTGTCCAAAAACACATTCTGACTCACGAAATTAGGAGTGTCATGAATTTAACCTTTTAAACTAAATCTCATGTGGTATAGAGCATCTTTTATGGTATGAGTTCATTGGAAAAAATTAAATTTCAGCACACCCTAACATATCTTTATGGCTCTACCCTAGTTTGGATTTTATGCATTATAAGGTTCAAACTTCATATCATTCCATGTGCAAATGGAGTGCATTAACCGAGGAAACCTTAACAAAAGGATTAATTCAAATGTAAAAGCTCATTGCCCAGACCCAAATATGTAAATGAGCATTATACAAGAAAAAAGGAGTAGCCCACTGATTAAAAAAGTTTAGTGATTCTCGAAATAGTGGTTAGTTAGTCTCTTCTACCTACCAAGTGAACTTAAAAGGAGGTTGCAGAATGGAAATGAAAGGAATTCCCAGAGTCCCAATGATCCAAATATTTCATTGTTGCTTAGCTATTAAATTATTTATGATAAGAAAACAGCATAATTCGATCACTTTTACACAAAAGTACAAAAATTTGTGCTAAATATAACAATTTACTCAACTAGTAAATTTTTTTTTCATTTTTTCCAGAAATTGTAATTGCAATCTTATCCCCACAGCACTCGCAAAGCCCAATTCGCCTGTCACCGTCATATTGTTGGGAAGGAAAATAAATTAAATTTCAATTCCAACTACAGATCTGCTTTGTGTTTAGATAGAAACTGTGTTTAGAATAATACTTTTGATGAATCCTTTGCTGATTCTCGAACATGAACAATCATAAACTGCAATCCACAGTTGTCCAATTGTTCAGACTCCAGTGGAAATCCACACACGGAACAAGAATGAGAGAATTATGATTTCTCTTTTTTTGTGCTAGCAAGAATATGAATTATGTTATGTTTTGTTTTTCTGAAACTCTAGTGGCTTATTAATAGAAGTTCAAATGTGTTTGACCCGTCTCTTAAACTTAATCCGGTCAAATATTTAATTAATCAATTAAACTCGATCCATGAATTAATAATCTAATTAATTAATTCGGCCCTATTAACAAGCAACTCAATTAATTAATTGTCCAACACTTATTAATTAATTAATTGATGAATCTCATTTTACTGGTTATCCTTTTGTGTGTGATCCATCAGGTTCTGATCATGATGTCTAACGACGTGAATTATTATTTTGATCTTATCAAAATCGATAAATTAAAATACCACTTTTAATTTATCATCAATTCACATTCGTCGTCCTAGATTGACATCTAGCAATTTGTCAAGGCTACATGTAACTTGCTAGATTAACATCTAGCAAGTGGTATAATAAAATCAAACTAGTTCGTTTAACGTGAAACTATAATCCGTTCATCAATATGATCAGATCAATTACGAAATATGGATATGTGTCAATCTCAATTATCGATCATATCTTTTATCCACTGCTAAGTCAATGTAAGTCGAAAACTCATTTTCGACTTATGAGTTCACTTTGGCCAAGGGTTTCATTATCAACTTAACTGTATTATCAATCATATCTTTCATTCCACTATTAAGTCAATATAAGTCGAAAACTCATTTTCGACTTATGAGTATACCTTAGCCAATGATTTTATTATTAACTTAACTTAACTTAACCGAGTGAAATGTAGATCATGATCTCTTACTATCTAAGAGTGATGATTCATCTATTGATCATTCACAACCTTTATATGATTCTTGACATACTCGAACAATGCCATATTAGCAACCTTTGACAGAGCAACATCCAATATCACCAAAGTATAACTATCCTCATATAAGGTACTAAGATGACCTCAAGTCAAATGACCAATTTCACTACCGAATATTAGAAATTAATCACTGACACTCAGATGGTTATCCATGTGGAATCTTTCCAGCGGGTCTTCAATGTTTTGTTCTATAACAAAATATCCATGTGTTCATTTAAGTGTCACCACACTTTAACTTCCGAGATCAACTACTTGCCAAGTAAGAAATGTCACGCGTAATGATCTATTTGTAATAATGATATTCGTATATCGTTATTACTTACGACCACGAATGATTTAAGGTTCAATTATATGCAATTTGTATGTCACAATCACAACTCTTTGTGATTAACAAATTAGCAAGACTTGAATCTACATATTTTATTATTTAATTTATTAAAATATTAATTCAATTAATTCATAGATCTTGCCATAAATATGAATCAATTATATATATTAAAAGTATTTATGTCCAAAATTGATTGGACTTATGGTATAACACTTACACATATATCCCACTTACAAATCAACAATAAAATAAAGGAAGAAGATGGTGAAAAGTGAAAACAAGATTAACTACGAACTTTACCAGAGTGAGGAATTAGCTGAAACTCACTCAGTGCCCAATAGAAGACCTTCTCCTTCCTCCCTATCTTGGGAATTTCTATCACCTGTAATGAAATCTTCTCACCCTCCCCCGGTTCTGGTTCAGGAAAAGGTCAACGCAAGGATCTTACTTCTAAGCAATCTCTGGAAGTTTCCCTTATCCGAACGGGTCTTGCAAGAAAATATAATTTCATATTGAGCTCTAAATGTTTGTATAAAGATTATCTTAAAGTTAAACCCAAAATTAAAATGATCTAATAAATAATTATGTAATTGGGCTTTAGGCTGATTATATGAGTAGAGACTAGATCCATTAAGATTGTATTCAATGATAAGTCAAAAACATATGGAAATATAAATAGGGTTAAGGTCTTCAATTCATATGTGATTCTTATTCTTTGTGTTATCTCATCAATACAAGAGAAAACATATTAAAAAGGAAGATCCAAAACCTACAAGTAAAAATAGAAAATCAACAATCAAGAAAAATGAATTGAGACAACAATCATTGCGTTCCTCGGTATATGATCTTCTTTTCACTACTAAAGATGGACTACCTTTGCTTCTTTTCCTATTTCTGTACAAAACCCCAAAACCCACCTGCCTAACTGCGCTACACGACTTGAAAACGGAGATTTTTGTTGGTTTGCAGCATAGAAATCTTAATGGAGTTTGCAGAGTCCCCAAACAAAGAAAGCCGATCGGAAATGATTTTATCACTACGCGAATCAGAGAGAAACCCCGAGTATAGAAACAAGGGATCGTGAATAGCTATATATATTTATAGCGAGATAGAAAAAGGAGCACACTCCGGGATCTCCTTTAAACGCGAAAGACGATAAAGGGTAGACAAAAACATTGCCAAAATGACAGTTAACGTATTAGGTGTTGACACGTGGCGAGAAATAAAAAATTCATTGATAGGACACGCGGCAGTTTGTTTACTAAGGCCACAAAGTAATTTGGGCGGTGAGAAACTCTTGCATTGTAGTCGACTACATATAACGTATCTCACCCATCCAATTCTGGCATCTTGCTTAAAGGTTTTATGATTATTGTCTTTTTAATACATTGTAATACAGACAATCTTTCATTGTGGTTATTTGAGTCTTTGTGATTCTTCCTGTGAGAAGAGTGTTGATTTCAATGTTGGAACTTCTGGTTCATAGAAGTAGCTTCGACTGGTCTTTGAGGGTTTAGGGTTGGTTTTTTGATTTGTGCATAAGGATACAATGTGTCTGAGCCCAAGATGGAAAATATCTTGATGCTAATGATCTATTCTTTTTCTTTTACATTATGATTTTAAATTGAAATACTATGTATAACTTTTGGGTTATCTTTGATTTCATGTTGTAATAATGTATTTTTTCATATATTACTTACCTATACTTGTGAGTTAAAAAATTATTTATTTCGATCATGAAATAGATGTTATTATCAAAATAAGTAATATGCTCTATATTTAATTTTATTAGTTAAAAATATATTTGTTAGAACTTTGTTACGAGTGTCCAAAAATATATTCCGGGTCCACATTATTATGATTGTCATGAAGTTAACCTTTTAAACTAAATCTCGTGTTCTATAGAGCATCTTTTTTGGTATAAATTCATTGGAAAAAAATTAAATTTCAGCCCACCCTAATATATCTTTTTGGCTCCGTCCAGGGAGACTGGATTTCATGCATTATAAGGTTCATTATCATTCCTGGTGCAAATGGAGTGCATTAACTAGAGAAACCTTAACAAAAGGATTAATTCAAATGTAAAAACTCATTGCCCAGACCTGAATACGCAAGTGAGCATTATACAGGAAAAAAAGGAGTAGCCAACTGATTAAAAAAGTAGGCAGTGATTCTCGGAATAGTGGTTAGTTAGTCTCTTCTACCTACCAAGTGAACTTAAAGGATGTTGCAGAATGGAAATGAAAGAAATTCCCAATAATCCCAAATATTTCATTGTTACTTAGCTATTTATTTACTTGTGATAAGAAAACAGCCCAATTCGATCACTTTTACACAAAAGTACAAAAAATCGTGCTGAATATAACAATTTACTCAACAGGTAATTTTTATTTTTATTTCAATTTTTCCAGAAAATGTAATTGCAATCTTATCCCCCACAACACTCGCAAAGTCCAATTCGCCTATCATCGTCATATATCCCTCTTACAAATCAACAATAAAATAAAGCAAGAAGATAATGAAAAGTGAAAACAAAACGAACTACGAACTTTACCAGACTGAGGAATTAGCTGAAACCCAAAAACAGAGCCAGAATTTTCCCTCTCAGTGCCCAATAGAAGACCTTCTCCTTCCTTCCCGTCTTGAGAATTTCTACCACTTGTAATGAAATCCTCGCCATTGCGTTCCTCAGTATACGATCTTCTTTTCACTACTAAAGACTGACTTCCTTTGCTTATTTTCCTATTTCTGTACAAAAACCCAAAACCCACCTGCCCAACTGCAATGCACGACTTGAAAACAGAGATTTCTGTTGGTATGCGGCATAGAAATCTCGATGGAGTTTGCAAAGTCCCCATAGAGAGAAACCGAGTATAGAAGCAAGGGATCGTGAATAGCTATAGAGATATATAGCGAGATAGAAAAAGAAGCACACTCCGGGATCTCCTTTAAGCGCGAAAGACGATAAAGGTCAGACAAAAACGGTGCCAAAATGAGAGTTAACGTATTAGGTGCTGACTCGTGGCGAGAAAAATTTCATTGATGAGACACGTGGCAGTTCGTTTACAAAGGCCACAAAGTAAGTTGGGCGGTGAGAAACTCTTGCATTCTAGTCCACTACATATAACGTATCTCACCCATCCAATTCTGCCATCTTGCTTAAAAGGTTTTATGCTTATTGTCTTTTTAAAATGACAAAAGTCACAATACATTAAATTTTTAAAAAATAACAACATTGTGAACGGGAAAGATAATTACTTTAAAATTCAATAATTATCGAACAAATCAATATTATTGTCTTTTTAAAATGACAATAGTCACAATACATTAAATTTTTATAAAATAACAACATTGTGATCGGGAAAGATTATTACTTTAAAAATCAATAATTATCGAACAAATCAATAATATAAGTGACAGGATCGAACTCTTCTCATTTCTTGTTCTTTCTCTCCGATGGGGAAAATGTACGTGGTTCTTGTATTGATTGGAAGTTCTCATCCTCCCACACATATGCACTTGCGTTGCTTTGGTAAGTAGCTTCATGAACTCAATAATGCTTATCCTTTTCTTTTCACGAGTGATTTTTTTGAGTCTTATCTTTTGATTCTTTTCTCATATTGTTGAGGTGGTTCATTCAATTATTTTTGTAAATTTTGGCGTTCTATATGATCGGCATAAGACTCGATTTGTTATAGCTACGGAGGTTCAATGAGCATCATGCGACAATTTGGTGGTGGTGGTGGATCAAAACAATTAGGGAAAATTGTAACAGCAATCTCTAACCTTTCACTTTTTGTAAATTTTATCATAACCTTCATTTTGTGTCATTTATAGTTTCAAACTTTTCAAAAATATGCACATGAGATCCAAATGAATGGAAAACATCAATTTGACTGTTAGTTGACTAGGAAAGTAAAAACTTGACCATTTTTTTTTTATCAAATTGAGAAGGGTAAAATGATATATTTACATTTTTCTTAAATATTATTAACAATTAAGCTAAAAACCAAAAATCAAACAAAAAAAGGAAAAAATATGTCCTACCCACGCACCCCTACCCATCTTCATCGTCTTCTTCTCTTTGTCGTCAACGGTCACGATGCCGCCACTCTCTTCTCTCTCTCTCAAACTCGCTACATCTTCTCCTCCACCTACACTTGTCCACCGACGTTCTTGATCTTTTGTTTACGTCGCTTCCAGTTGCAGAAATCCAGAAATCAAATCTGGATTGATATTTTGCCAATTCTTTGCCAAATCCAATTTTTACAGAAATCTGAAAATCAAATCTAGAGTGAAATCTGATTTTTGGCAATCCTACAAACCTAATTTTTCTCTACAACCCTTCAAAAACTTCAATGTTTGGTACCCAAAACCACTCACTCATCTCCTTCTTCATCAACCCCATCCAACCCCTTACCCCAAAACCAAAACCACCGCCACAGCGACCAATCGTCATTGTCACTTACCCATGCCAATCGAATTCAAAATAATCGGCTTTAGAGGACTCCAAGAAGCCTTATTCCTTGAAAATTCTTTAGGATGGTGGAAGATATAAAAATGCCACTTATTGCTTATGTACGTGTATATGTGCGTTGCGTTGGGTTGGGTTGGATTGGATTGGATCAGGTTAATTGGATCTGAATGGATTAGGGATTTTTAGGAATTTGATGAGATGAAGAAGCGACGACGTGTTTACCTCATCGCTTAAGGTCCTTCACCCTCGCTACATACTTACACCACGGTCGTTGTCTTACGAATAATTCTACTCCTACAGAACTATTCACTTACAGAAGGATTACAGAAAAAATAATTTCCAAAAATACCATTTATATAGAAATTGCAACTAAAAGCCACTATAAAGACATAAAAGTTTCAATTTAGTCCCTAAAAGTGTTATAATTTATGAGAAGTCAT
>CAIGRF010229734.1:11760-27103 GCA_903798235.1 Fraxinus ornus | reverse complement strand
TGTTTATATATATTTTTCTTTAGGTTATCATTTCTCAACAAATAAAATTTTGTTCTTATTATTTTAAAAATTAAAATTATTTTGAAAAATGTATATTTTAAAAAAAAATTAGATAATGTTTGTGTATATATATATATTTTTAAGTTTAGTAATTTAGTAGTTTATAAATTATAGTTATTATAATAATAAAAAATTAAATTAAATTCGGACGAGCCGGTGAGCCAAGCTTAGGCTCGGCTCGGGCACGAGCCGAGCTCTCCCAAAAACCAACGAGCCGAGCACCCGCTCGGCTCGCGGTTCACGAGCTGCGAGCTCGGCTCGTGCTCGCTCGTCCGAGTATGGGCCGAGCCGCTCGGCTCGTCCCATTGCCACCCTTAGACACGAGTGTTCAAGACTTCTCGAATAGAATGATCGTCCACCTCAATATGCTTCGTACGCTAATGAAAAGCCGGCTCGGCCCATTGCCACCCCTAGACGCGAGTGTTCAAGACTTCTCGAATAGAATGATCGTCCATCTCAATATGCTTCTTACGCTAATAAACAAGACTAGCAGCTATCTGAATGACACTAGTGTTATCATCATGAAAGGGAGTATGATTAGATTGAGAAAAATTAAGCCTAACCAAAAGCTTACTAAGATATACAGTTTGAGAACAAGTAACCGACGTCCCATAGCATTCAATTCAGTAGAAAATTTAGAAACACATGTTTGTTTCTTACTCTTCCAAGAGATCAAAGAATTGTCAAAATACATACGCCAACTTGTGGCAAACTACCGAATATTATGACATATGACCCAATCCACGTGACTATAAGCCGGGGTGGAGCCTAGAAAGTAACTCGGTGTGGGCACAATTTATCGATGTTGAATGTCGAGCTTTGATTATGGATTTAATGATGATAAAAATATAAAGCAATACTATGACAATACTAAAAATTACATAATTTATAAATTACACTTCTTTCTTATGAGTTTTCATACTTTGATAACTGTACAATAACTACATTATCGAACTTCAAAAGTATGTCTTTCTCTACATAAACAATTGTGCTATCATTTATCCACTAATCACCCATCTGATTACGCAATCTAATCCTTTAAATGCTCTTTGCATAAAAGACTCTCCACAGTAGTGGTAGCAACCGGTTAAATCAATGTCAAAGTCAAAAGTTTGTAAACCAATGGATATACCACATTTTTCTTTGTCAGAATTAACTATTGTGCAAGATCACCAATGTCGTTCAACCCCTTCAAACTCTTGGTTAGAGCGCATATCAAAAATATAATTATCAAGTTGATCATGAAGTACAATGAAATCTAATATGTTTCATAACTTCCGTCCTCAACTCACAATTTCTTTGTTTTCTTGCTTGTTTTCCTACAGCCCTGTTTCGGCCCCTCTTCTTTCCCAAAACTTTAATAAGATTTACTCGAAATGACTACAATTTGATGTTTGTGAACTTCAAAATTTTTGCATTTATCTTTTCATTTGATTTTGCTGAAAATGTTCTATTATATGCACGCATGCCTGGATTTCTTTTTCTTCCTCCACCCTTAGAATTTGCATAAATTTTGCAAAATGATTTGTTTTTACTGAATTTGGATAAATACTTATATTTGTGATTTTATAAGTCTCAGTTATGTTCTGTGCTTTAACTGAGACTTCACCGTACCTTGGTATTTCATATATGGTGGGGTTGATTTGTATTCATCTATAAAAAAGCTGGGCTTGGTTGTCGGTTATGATGGCCCATATACTTCGGTTTGGGTCTTTACTGTTGAGCGAACTTTCTGATGGTTTTAAAAAAGGGAAAAAAATCATAATTCAGGTGTATGGTTTACACCAATTCAAAAGTCAGGTAGATAGTTTAACAATTCAAAACTCAAGTATTAGGTAATTAATTAAAAATATTTATTAATTAGATCACAATTATACAATTAATCGTCACATATACATAATTATAGGTCTCAATTTATTTATTGGTCACATATTATCAAATTAATTAGTCATTGATGATTTTGAGGTCACAAATTCAAAAAATTATAGGTCACAATTAATTTCTTTGATCATATATTTTCAAAATTATTGGTTACAGATTATTTTTCAGTCACNCCACTGCACCACGCCATCGCCACCCAACAAAAAAAATCACGTCACACCACAACCAACACCCAACAAAAAACCATAAACCAGTCACCATCACCATACCCCCACCCGTCACGACGCCACCACCACCACAACTCCACTCCGCTACTGCACACACCCACAGTATACACACCCATAGCACCCGTCGCGACGCAGCCACCACCACCACCATCACCAAACAATACAAAATCACCACCACACTACACCACATCAAAGAAAAACCACCATAAAACATCGACAACACCACCACAAAATCACCTCAAAAGCTACTACAAAGCCACCACTAATCGCCACAAACCATCACAAAATAATATAAAATCGCTGCCGATTTGCCACTATAGCGACGAACTGATGTCGTGGCTAAGATCAGGGGCGCTTAGAGTGCCGCGTGAACTAAGCATCGCGGCTCAGGATCAGAGACCCTCAGCGACGATCTGGGGTTTCTGGCTGCTGCGGTGTCTTCACAGCGACGGCGACATCTTCACATGAGAGAAACATAGCACCACAGTAGTGGTGGTGATGCCTTCACAGTGGTGGTAGCATCTTCATAGGGACGACGATGGTGGTTTTGTTTTCGTGAGAGGAGAGAAAATGAGGGATATAGAGAGAGAAACGAGATGGGAAGAGGGACAGAGAGAGAAGGTATGGGAAATTAATTAGGATTTGTGATGAAGTTTGTATTATAATATTTTTAATACCTGATTTTTGAATTGTGAAACTTTATTCCTGAATTGTAGTCTTAAATGACTTGAATTTATGTAATTTTCCCTTTAAAAATAAATAAATTGGGCCATTGGGTTGGGCCTAAAAGTTCAATGCAGGCCTGTGCCTGCACTGGACCTCATTGAGCTCCACCCCTGCTATAAGCAATAAGGCAAAATTGGACAGAGCTGCATTAATTGAAATCAAATCAAAATTTAGTTACCTAATTGAAATCAAATTAACGAGGATAATTTAGTATGCGATTGAAGAAAAATTGAGTTATAATTACCAGACTGACATTGGCTGAAAGCATAATTACCACGAATGAAATTATCATCTATTTAAAAATAATTAAAAACCCGCAAAACAATTAAGATAAATGAAGCAAAAGTAAGCTACTCTAAGCAACCCCCATAATCCTAATTCTATAGCATATACACAAAATAAAGCAGTAATAATTTTCAAAATATTTCATCAAATTCTTGACAATTATGCAGTTACAATAAAACATAAGCAAAAATTGAAGTGGCAATGGAGTTCATGCATATCAAATACAAAAAATAAGCCACCTCTTCATTTCTACACAAAAATCAAGACCACGTAAACATGATTTAATTAAAATTAACTTTTTGAATAAAAAATTTATTAATACTTCACGTGAATATAATTGACAGGAAAAAAAACTAATTCTGAAAAATAAAACAGCAACCAACACAACATTATATCCATTAAAATGTGCAAATAATAAACTCTATACAACTTATACTGCAAACAAATTAAAACTAAAAAAGTCTGACAGATAATTGAAATCAAATTACCGCTAATTCGATCCTTAACGATGAGATATTTCGACCACAGAACTCTGCGTTCAATAGCACTGTTGAATAAAATATGACATGGACAGGCGAGCTAGACCCCCTAGGTGAAAGCTTCAAGAACAAAAGCTCGCATGGAAACATGGGCAAACCATCCCCCTCTATGACAGCAAAAACTGTTAGTAAAACACAACTTCTAAACCAATGAGAATTCATAACAAAATTAGTTACAAACCCACAATTAAATGACTGCCACCTTTTATATTATAGAGTGACCTAATTGCCTCCAAAAACTTTGGAGAATCTATAAATACTCCCGTCCAAAATTAAAAGAGTTTAGGAGGAGAAAATCCTCGCTAGATGGGAAGAATCTTTTGATTATAATTTTGTGGTCAACAAATTGGCACCGTTTATGAGAAACTAGCAAAGAAAACCACGAATATGTCCATTGAAGTTTAGAAATCATTGAAATCCACAAAACATGTGCCAAGTGAATCCGAAAGAGATAAAAGCGCTAGAAGTTGGATTGGAAGAACATAGCGATGATCCAGTGAATAGTGTTGCAAATTCAAAACGACATCGGGAAGAAATAATTTCTCCCACTCAACTCCGTCGCCTATTAAAGAAGATAAACACAGCAAAAATGATACAAGAGATGGTGGAAAGCTTTAAAGTACTAACAACAGAGAACGCATCTTTGCGTGCAAAATTTGAAAATCCAAAAGCGAGAATGAAGTGGAGCCTATAACCAGCTTCTTTTGTGAATACAGCAGCAACATGCAGGTATCAAAAACCTACAATAGTGTGCCAAAAATACAGCGGATGGAGAGACGTATAAGTTCGCCTTGGAGAGGCCTGCAAATGAGGTGAATTCTCATGACAAGAGGGATAATCAACGCTATCATCGAGAAGGTCGGAGAGCGGAAAGCCTTATCAACTCTTCATATAACACTCTTTTTGTATGAGGAATATGAGACTGAACTGCAAGATCATTTGAGTTGGATGATGACGAAGATCACCTGCCATTCTCCAAGGAAATTTAGAAGAAGCCAATTCCAAATAATTTTATCCGTCCCCTAATAGAAAAGTATAGTGGAAAATAGTTATTTGATGTACCATCTGTTTGAATACATGGCGCAAATGAGAGTGAAGAAGGCGAACCCTGCATTCAATATGTTAAGGTTTCCATTTAAAATCGGATGGATCGGCTAAAAGATGGTATAGTAAATTGCTGTTAGGCTCGATCAGGAGCTTGCAGCAATTGAAGCAGACGTTCTTAGAGGCGTTCGCTGAAAACGGATGGACAGGCACCATCCACTAGATTGAATGATATGAGGTAGGAGGAATGAGAGTCCCTTAAAAGCTACTTCGTAGTTCGTATGATTTAGTGATGATTAATTGCTTACAATACCATATCAGATGAAAAGGCTATAGATGCCTTATAGAATGGTTTGTTAATAGAAATTCCCTTTTGGCGAGATGTCTGCAACAAAAATCTAACTTCTTATCATCAGTTGGTAAGCTTGATACAAGAAAATATATAAATCAAAGTGAAGAAGATGATGCCAAAAATCGTAAGGATGTTAATTGATTCAGTTGTTTATGTAATACACAATATTGGCAAAAGAATAATCTAGAACATATAGCTGTTAGGCAGCTCCTTAAATTGTGGATCATGTAGGAATCTTTTACAACTGAATTGTGGTCCAAGAACAGCTAGGAGAGAAGCAAGATGAGGGCAGCTGAGTCACCAATGGCTGATGTGGAGAGCTGCTGATGTGGAGAGCTGATTTCAATTCAACACCCCCCTTCAAGCTGGAGGGTGCACAAGTAACTCCCAGCTTGTCTTTGAGAAAAAGAAACCTTGAGTGATTCAATCCTTTGGTCAGCAAATCCGCAATTTGATCTGAGGTAGGTATGTATTTCACTTCAAGTTTTCTTGCCAGCACTTTATCTCTGATAAAGTGGATGTCCAACTCTATATGTTTAGTCCTTGCGTGATACACTGGGTTTGCAGCAAGTGCTCCTGCACTCATGTTGTCACACCATAGAGTTGGAATTCCGACTAGAGGCAACTCAAGTTCCTGAAATAGAGATTGAATCCACGCGACTTCTGAGGCAGTTGAAGCAAGAGCTCTGTACTCAGATTCTGTGCTAGAACGAGCTACCACATGCTGCTTTTTAGATGACCAGGAGATCAGGTTATCACCCAAATAGATGCAGTAGCCTGTTGTTGACCTTCGATCATCTGGACAAGAAGCCCAATCAGCATCTGAGTATCCCTTCAAGTCCAAATTGTCACTTTTCTGGATCCATAGGCCATGGTTTATAGTACCTTTGAGGTATCTCAGTACTCTCTTCAAAGCTTGCCAATGGATGGAAGTAGGAGCTTGCAGAAACTGGCTTAATTTGTTGACTGTGAAGGTAATGTCTGGTCTTGTGTGTGAGAGGTATTGAAGTGCTCCAACTGCACTTCTGTAAATTGAAGGTTCAGCCAACACTTCACCATCAGTTTTGGAGATAGTTTTGCCAGCAGGAATTGGCGTGGGACACGGTTTCAGATTCTCCAGTTCAAACCTTTTCAATAAATCAAGAATGTATCTTGATTGAATAAGATGAATACCGGAGTCATGCCATACAACTTCAATCCCAAGAAAGTGATGCAGCCTTCCCATATCCTTTAGAGTGAATTTCTTGTTGAGTGAACTTATAAAGCCTTGCACAAGCTCCTTGTCATTTCCTGTTATGACTATGTCATCGACATAGATAAGGGCAAAGATCACCTGTCTCTCTGTTTTGAGGTAAAATAAGGAGGTATCTGCAGCTGATTGTTTGAATTTCCAACTCAAAAATGTGGATTTCAATTTATCATACCAGGCTCTGGGAGCCTGTTTCAATCCATAGAGAGCTTTCTCAAGTTTGCAAATGTGATTTGGCTTTGATTTATCTTCAAAACCTTCCGGCTGATTCATGAAGACAGTTTCCTCAAGTTCACCATTAAGAAATGCATTATTTATATCTACCTGTCTAATTATCCACTCCTTTGTAATGGCCAGAGTCAGGATAATTCTTAGGGTCGATGGTTTGATCACCGGACTGAAAGTCTCATAGTAGTCTATGCCAGGAGTTTGATGAAAACCTTTGGCGACTAACCTGGCTTTGTACCTTTGAACTAATCCATCAGCATTATACTTGATTCTGAAGACCCATTTGTTTCCCACTATGTTATGAGTTGGTAGTGCAGGTACGAGCTTCCAGGTTTTCGTCTTTTTCAATGCATTGAATTCTTCTTCCATGGCTTGTTTCCAATTTGCATTTGCCAGTGCTTCTCTTACATTTTTGGGTTCAGACAGATTCAAATCACTTCCAGTTGATTTCATGAGATAGATCTTAGGCTTAAATATTCCTGCTTTCCCTCTGGTAACCATAGGTGCTGATTTTGAATTCTTGGTCTCACTTCTTGAATTTCTCCTGCTTGTTGTGCATCTTCATATCTTTCAGTACTTCTTTGAGTGTCCTGCAATTCTTCAGTTGTAAATCCTATAGGTTCTTGTTCGAATCCTTCAACCTCAAATATGTTAGTCTCTTCAGAGCTATTATCACAGAAATCATTTTCTGGTTGATGGTTCCTTGAACCAGATGACAAATGATGCTGGCCAAGGGCTTCTTGAGGCTGAGCTGTATCAGTGGAATTTGGAGTGATGACAGAATTGTTTGGATCAGATGGGAGAAGAGTATAAGGAATGATTATTTCAGGTGCTTCAGGTTGAGGTTGAGTTTTAAATAATGATTCAAAAGGGAAATCAAGTTCATTGAAGACTACATGTCTTGAGATATACAATCTACCTGAAGAGTTGAGGCATTTGTAGCCTTTGTGAGCATCACTATAGCCCAAGAAAATGCATTTTGTTGAATGGTAGCTGAATTTGTGTTTCTGGTATGGCCTTAGGCAGGGGTAGCATGCACATCCGAAGATTTTAAGTGATCTATAGTCTGGTTCCTTTTTGTAGAGAATCTGAAAAGGAGACTGCTGGTTGAGGACAGGTGTTGGTAGCCTGTTTATGAGATATACGGCAGTGTGAAAAGAATCCCACCAGTATTTTAGAGGTAACTGAGACTGAGCTAGTAAGGTTAAACCAGTCTCTGTTATATGTCTATGTTTTCTTTCGATTCTGCCATTCTGTGCTGAGGTATAAGGACAAGGGTGTCTAAATTCAATTCCTTCTTGTGTTAGGAACTTAGTGAAGGTTCTGTATTCACCCCCCCAATCAGCTTGTAGGGCCTTTATCTTGTGATTTAGTTTGTTCTCAACAAGTTTTTTGAACTGACAGAAGACTTGCAATGCTTCAGATTTCAGTTTTAAAGGGTAGATCCAGGTATATCTACTGTGATCATCTAGAAAGGTTATATAGTATCTGAAGTTTGAAGTTGATAACACTGGTGCAGGTCCCCAAATATCAGTGTGGACAAGTTCTAGGGGTGTTTTAGCATGTGATGAGGACAGAGAAAAAGGTAATAGGTGAGACTTGCCAAGCTGACATTCATTGCAGAAAGATTTGATGGAATTTTCTTTAACATTCAGATTACAGACTTTAAAAACTTGGGTCATCACCTGGCTAGATGGGTGACCAAGTCTTTTGTGCCAAACATCAATATTAGAAGATTCTTGACTCGAATTAACAACAAGATTAACTGATGACTCTTGACTGACAGGAACAAAAGAGGTGTTGCAGAAGAATTTATTTGGGAAGCTGATCTGATGATGAGTTTGCTTGATATTTGGATGAGGAAATTCCAGTTGATACAGCCCGTCCTTAAGTCTCCCTTGTAGCATCACCTGCCTGGTCAACAAGTCCTTAACAAAACAACAGGAAGAATGAAATTCCATGAAAACATTGTTATCTGAGGTGAGTTGTGAAACACTAACGAGATTCTTCTTTATTTCAGGTACATGTAACAACTTATTCAATACCAATTCCTTATTGTTTAAAGCTGAAATATGTGAAGTTCCAAAGTGTGAGATATTTAATTTGCTACCATTACCCACCATAACTTTCTCCTTACCAGTATATTCACTTGCAGAGGCTAAGTTTCCTTTCTCAGAAGTGATATGATTGGTAGCACCTGTGTCTGCAAACCACGCTGGATCGCTTACTGTGCTGGGAGAGGCTATCAGTGCTGCAGGTGATGAGTTGTAGTTGATCCTTTGACCTGGTGAGGTGCCAGAATACCTTTCATCATATCTGAAATGGCAGATGTTTGCCTTGTGTCCCAGTTTCCCACAGACTTGGCAAACAGGTCTATCTCCTCCAAACATGTTTGCTCCTCTGCCTCTACCTCTTCTACCACTTCTATGATGATTGAAGTTGGTGAACCTTCCACTCATACTTGGCCTGTTGGATCTAAATTGGCTAAAACCTGATCTCTGAGAGATGTTAACTGAAGTTTGTTCGATGTTCAGTCCTGTCATTTCATTTCTGATAGAGTTGAGATGTTCAAGCCTACTTTCATATGTCATTAAAGTGGATTGGAGTTCTCCCCAAGAAATGTGATCCCTGCTGTTCAGTTGAACAACAATTGGTGTGTAGTCCTCATCTAGTCCCGCTAGAACTTGAGTGATTAAATCAGTGTGAGCGATGGTTTTCCCAGCAATTTGGAAGTTATCAGAGAGTTGTTTTACCTTATTCAGATACTGATCAATGCTCATACTGCCTTTCCTGCATTTTTGAAGTTCACCAGTAAGAAAAATTATTCTGGATCTATTGTGAACTCCATAGCTTTCTTCAATGGCAGTCCACAGTCCATTCGAATTGGTTGCACCCATCACTCTCATTGCTATATCTGATGTCATGGATGAGTAAAGCCATCCCATCAATAATTGATCTGTTGACATCCATTGGGAGAATTCTGGATTCTTCACCATCTCTATGCTGGTACCAGCTTCTCCATTGATTTGAGTACCAATAAATTCTTGAGGACACAACTTTGTCCCAAGTATATAGCCTTCCAGATTGTGGCCCCTGATGATTGGAAGAGTCATGTTCTTCCATAGCAGATAATTGTTCTTGTCAAGCTTGACAGATACGGTTTGAGTCAAGTTAACACTGAATGGTGAAGTCTGGTTGCTTCCAGGTGTTGGTGCAGCGGTGATGCTAGAAAGGGAAGCTGGTGCAGTTGCTGGAGCAGCATTTTGAGGCGTGCTGGTGGCGTCGGCCATGGCTGCTCTGATACCAAGTAAATTTATAAATCAAAGTGAAGAAGATGATGCCAAAAACCTTATGTATATTCATTTATTCAGTTGTTTATATAATACATGGAATAATCTAGAACATATGGCTGTTAGGCAGCTCCTTAAATTGTGGATCATGTAGGAATCTTTTACAACTGAATTGTGGTCCAAGAACAGCTAGGAGAGAAGCAAGATGAGGGCAACTGAGTCATCAATGGCTGACGTGGAGAGCTGTTGATGTGGAGAGCTGATTTCAATTCAACAATACAGAATGAGATCTAGACAAAAGACACCATTGAAGATTCAAAGAAGATAGAGCAATATCGTACAAAAAAAGTTCAAGGGAAAAACCTCGACGTGTGCATCTAGATTTCAAAGACAACAGTACCCACGTTTCGACGAGCCCAAGGACAAGGTGCATATGATCTCTCTGGTGCCTTTGTAGATTAAAAGCAAAGCACATCCACCCTTTGAAAATTAGATGGCAAAATTCTTTAAAATTCATTGTACTAGGGACCATAATATGGGTGAGTGTTTTGAAGTACCTAAAATAGTAAGGCTACGAAGCTAGTAGGGGGCGTGCGCGAAGCATTTGAAAGTCGAAAGCTTCCTCACCCAAGTGCTAGAGGGCGAGGGCGAGGGCGAGGTCCAGGAGTAAGGCCAAAGCATGCAAAGTCACCAAAAGGGTCATTCCTAAGTTTAGAACTCTCGACCGCAGAATCATACGACGTGTTTTGGGAATCACTTTGGGAAAATATTGTAAACAAAACTTCAAATGTTTAAAGATAAAAATGAAGACACGAAATCAAGATCAAGGCAGAACACGTACCTAAGGAAAGTTTTTTGAAAGATAGTGAAATAATGTAGAAGATGGAATCACCAGAAAACAAGTGTATAGCACAACAAGAAAGAGCAACAAAGAAGAAACAATAAAGAAACCCACAGAAAGAATAACGTATTTATAGGTTCCGACAGGAAGCCCAAGCCATCGGATTATGTCAGTGGTCATCACAGCCATTTAAAAAATTTCAGGCAACCTTAACCATTGAATACTAAGGAGCGCCAAAATAAAATTCAAAAATAAACAAATAACGGCGTGCGTAACCAATACGTGTGTTAAATTTGCATAGGCCACTAACTTAGAAACACACAAACAAGCCCATCAATGCACGCAAAAAATTGTTGTAATCATGGCACGTCCTCTTAACATGGTACACGTAAGCTACAAAAAACAAAGAGGAATTACGAGTAATGGTACTTGTCATTTTAAGTTC
This sequence comes from Fraxinus ornus, assembly GCA_903798235.1. NCBI lineage: Eukaryota > Viridiplantae > Streptophyta > Magnoliopsida > Lamiales > Oleaceae > Fraxinus > Fraxinus ornus. Next base: position 15,936 of record CAIGRF010229734.1, on the reverse strand, counting down.
GTTGCTCAAAAATAAATAATTAAGTACAAACTTCGAGGACTGATATATCAATAAAAAAAATTACGAGTCCTAGCTTTAATATGAATAGTTAAAATTGATTTTTGGGGTCCATTTGTTGAATAAAATACAAAATGGACTTGCGATAATAGCCCTATAGGCAAATTCTGACTATATACGAAGCTAAGTGAAAGCTTCAAACACAAGCTCATTCCCATCTATGGCGACAAAAACTATTACCAAAACATACGTGGGTAAATATGTAAAGTATGACTTCTAAACCAATGAATAGCAGAATTAATTACAAACTTACCATTAAATGGGACCTTGCTACATGTACAAAATGGCCAGCCACCCCTCCAATATGGGGCCGCCACTTGACCATTTTGGACACCATTTTGTACCCTTAGAATAATCCCATTAAATGACCACTATCTCTTATTTTCTAGAGTGACCTAATTACCCCCAAAACCTTGGAGGAAATCTATAAATACTCCTGCCCGAGAGGATGAAGGCGTGCAAATTCAAATATCTCCCTTCCAAATGGTAATTTTCCCTCTTGTTCCTATTTGAGCATCAAAGTTAGAAATATAGGAGGACATCTGGCTAGGTGAGAGAAATTTATTGATGTAATTTTGTAGTCAACAAGCACCATCTTTGCCTATCCCAAAATTGCAATTATTTCTTGTGGTTTTTTATGCAATGCCGTTCTAGTTCTCCTACAACTTCTACGCATCCCCTGGAATAATGTTGGCACCATTGCGTATGGTTTGATTCAAGAAGAAAAGCCAACTAATTTACTTTGGTAAAACTATAGGGCGCAGGAAAATCCAAAATAAAACGAGAAAAGGGATTGATTGGTGATTGATTTTAGCAAGTGTTCTAAAATGCGAGATTATGCTCAGGACGTTTTCGAAACAATCTGCATATAGGGTAGGAAAGTGATAATTAATCGGTCAACGCATTTCATTAACTACAAATGCACACTTACGCGCCAAAATGTGCACGCATTTATGTTAAAAATTATGTCCAAATTAGTTTAGCAAAGCCCATGTTTATAACTTTTAAAAAATAAATTGAGCCCAACAAACATCAAAATATCCCAAATTACCCAAGCCCATGAATTATTAGAGTTTTGACGTTTAGAAAAAAAAAATAATTAAAAAAAAATTCGTGGAGGTGCAAACTATCTACATCAAGCCCAATCTTTCTCTTCCTTCAGCCTTCCTCTAGTTTTACTATTGAAATCTTCATCGAGTTGTAGAAACTTGAAGGTGTATTTTTCATTTGTATATTGCTCACCTAATCAGAACTTTGAAGATCCTTTTGAAAATTTGAAGAATATATATAAAGTCATATAGGCATGCATATGCTTGATACTCGATTGAAATGCATTGCCACGCATTACGCATTTTAAAACCTTAGTTTTGGCAATGTTTTAAAAATTGACCCAAACAAGGGTTAAATGTTGAACTGAGGTCAAATTGGTGTTTTAAAAAAAATACAAAAAAAGAAAAGAATGAAAAACAAGTTTTTTGAAATCAAATTACAAAGATTGTATTAGTTACTCAAAACACTCAATTAACAAAAATAGTCAAATACAATCAATAAAGTAAAGTGCCAATCAATCCAATTATCTAATGCAAAGTAAGTCAATAATAAACAATAATGTCAATGACATGAAAACTTAAATGTTAAAATAATAACTTCTCATAATCTATTTTCAATAAAAAATAGCAAGTAATAATTGAACCCAAAAAGTGCACTAAACATCAAAGATTAAATAGTTAAATTTTGTCTTCCTTGTTTTCATGTATACGCCTTAATCCTTGATCACTTCCGCGATCACTTGAACCACCAAAACAAAGAATAACATCCGATGTACCTAAATCACCCATCTCTAGAATATCAAGCTCGTCATTATTTCATTTTCATCTTAAGGACAAATATAAGAAAAATATATTAGATAAAGATGCCCGACTAACATAACAAATATAAAAACAATGAGTTAAGATGGTTAAGTTACGAATCCTGAACATAAGGATCATTTTCGTGATCATTAACATTGGAAAGTGCATCTTCTTCATAAATAGCATTATCTAATTCTTCGAAATTGAAATCTTGAGGTGGTATTTCTTCCTCTATCCAAGTATATCTTGTCAGTGCACTCATGATTAATTGAATCATAAGATCTCTTCTTATAATAAAGCCTATAAAGACGTATATGAGAAGTAGTTAGATAAAGAAAACATTATCAAATAAATGAGACATTAAACTGAACTCATGCATGACATAATAAAGAGTTTAAGATTATATGATTATTCTTCAATCACAACTTATAAGTAACATAGACAAGATCATTGAATTTTTGATGCTCCAATCTATTTTTTTTCCCGTGTGAATACATTCAAAGACACTCCAATTCCTTTCACATCCTAAAGAAGAAGCCGTTTGACCAATCGATCAGTTATCTTTAGCAAATTAGGAGAACTAGACCCACACAATTTCCTCCATTCATCTACAAGTTGATTTTAATCACTAAGAACTATATTAGTTATTAAGTAAAATAAAAAAAAATAATAATTCAAATTCAAATGCTCACTAGGCTGTAATGATTTTCCAGTATTACATAGACTGTCTTCCAAAACTTCATTCATATTCTCGATACATCGTTGTCTCTCCCATTGCTCTTGTCTCATCACCACATACTTTTGATTTCAAGCAAATTGAAGAGGCCTTGCATGCTTCTACTTTTTGACGAAGTCCTTCTTCAAAAATGAAAAAGAGGATTAAAATATAAGCTGCAGCATATATGTTAGATCGAAGATGTTTATCCCATCATTCCTCAATTATATCAGTGTAAAGCTTGTACAACCTTTGATTATTTAAGAATATATTTTTTATTCCTTTTCGTGTCCTATGCATGCCATCATATACTTAACCCAATGATTTTTTTTTTTTTTTTTTTTAAATCTGAATCTACAATGTGTAATAACCTTACAATAGAAGCCACACTTTTCACAACCATCAAGCAATCCTTCCAAAATTTATTATCCAATATAATAGAACTTACACGCCTCCCATTTGCACTTTTTGAAAGCCTATGGCTTGTAAAATGCTTAATTGTTGCCAAACTTTGCAGTGCTTGTTTTTGATCATAAATACTTCTCAAAGTAATAAAAGTGGTAGCAAATAAGTCACAGTTGGACGTACAATTTCCTTCCATTTATGTATTTTCTCAACCAAAACAACAAAAAATAAATTGTGTGATTATACACAAATACTGTAATCTTTGAAGCACGTAATACTAGAGAATGTACGTGAGGCATAATACTAATATCTTTAATAATAAGATTCAAGCAATGTACAGCATTAGGAGACCAAAAATGTGATCATATTTTTCATGCAATAATTTTCTAGCCTCCACATAGTTAGCCGCATTATCAGTTACCATACGAACTACATTACAAGGTCCAAACCATTCAACTATCTCGGAAAATAAATTACACAATGTTTGAGCATCTTTCACTCCATTTGATGCATCATAAGATTTTACAAATACACATCGGAAAAAATTAATTGAAGTTCTATGTCTTTGATCGCTCCCACGATCAGCCATAATTGTGCATTCATTTCATTATTTATCCATTGACTTCAATTAGTATCAACAAGCAATTGACATTCTTTCTTGCAATCTCTCAGCAAATTAACACGAATATCATTATAAGATGGACCTTTAAATCCTAGACCGATTGCAGTAATAACGTCTAAAGAAAGTTGAAATTAGTAAGGTGATTGAAGATTATTAAATTGAATGCAAGAATCATAAAACCACCTAGCCCAAGCCATATGGGCTCTCTTACCTGCTTGTTTACCAGCTAAATCACTCTTTAAATTCGGCTGATATCCAAGAGTTGTCAAGAATAAGAGGGGGAAGGAGAAAACGTGGCCACCCTCAAATCTTTAATTCATCATATTCATCAACTGTGTAAATTACAACGAAAAATCCAATAAATAGCGAAAACCTAACGAGTTTGGGTCAACCCACTAGTACAAGTCCAATAACAATAAAATTAAAAACATAAGTAAATAAGATTCAATAACGATAAAATAAATAAGGTCTAATAACGATAAAAATAAATCTTGATCCAATGATGTCCGCATCAACTCTCTCGGGGT
>CAIGRF010229699.1:0-14253 GCA_903798235.1 Fraxinus ornus | reverse complement strand
ACTGGTATCAAGTCAATAAAGACAGCAGAATAAACCAGATATTGTAACAGTACCTATCCGGATTGAGTGTGAACACAAGTGCTACAAAAATGAATAGTGAATCTCATGTTCACTCTTTTAAGATAGTAGTGATTTTATAGGCTTTAAAATTAGGGTGAAATTTTTATAGGAACAAAGCACAAATACACTAAAATACTGAAAATTCTAAATAAACTTTTTAAATATTTTTTATTTTTGAAATATTGTTTTCTTTTTAATTTTTTTATATTACAATTTGTAACACGTTATGCTGTGTTATGTTATACATTTTTCGCAATTTGTTCCAATGTGATGACATGTAAGAGTGTGTTACAAACATATTGCTATCTATTTTTGCCGCCACCATCAGCACCGTTATCACTGGCTGCTTCACCTTCAACATCACCACCACCCCTTACAAACACCACAACAATGGTGGAAACCCAATCCTCCTCCCACAAAAACAAAATTCAAATCAAAAACTTGCCACAACAAGACAAAATCAGGCTAAAGCTCAAAACGCATAGGTCTAAAATTGCACCGCCATCAACAATAGTATGTGATGAATGGTCGTTATGGGTTGTGGTGGTGGTAGCGGAGATGCATGGAGGTGGTGGTAGTGCTTGGTGGTAGGTGGTATGTGTAATAATTAATGAAAAATGTTAGGTTGGTGCGTATGAAACTACACCAACCTGCTATCATTTTTTCATAAATTAATTTACTTGTACAATGAATTTGTATGCGTAGTTTGATAAGTAGTGATGTGTAAAGATCCTTTCCGTTGGTTTCAAAAGTAGTTTTTCAAATCAATGGACATGATGCATGTCAACTAATACATTGTTAAACTAGTTGTACAAGTAGCATAATTGTTTTATCATTTTCACACCATCAGTTGTTGCTTCCATACAGTTTTAGAGACGAGAAGCTGACTCATACTTGCCGTGCTTGTGCATGTCCATGCACAAGTATACAGATAATATGTGGCAGTGGCACGACTGAGTTCACATAAATGTTGATCAATCATGCTACATGTACATTTTATTTTACATCATTTTTGACATTGTGTTAGTGTAGGCATAGGATTGGACATTTTTTTTCTAAAAAAAACCACATTTTCTGCCCAACACCTTTTAAATTTGCACACAATATACACCATAATGTAATTCATGAAATGTAAACTTAGCATAATTTAATGTTGCTACTAGATTTATATTCCAACATGTACATCTAGGAATGAGACTTTCTGAATTTAAGAGTCTATTTGATTGCAATAATGAAATTTGGATGAAAAAAAAATAAGTTTCAAGAAATTGAATTACCTAAAACTTGTTTTACTAGGAATTGTCAATTAAATTATGTTTGATCGGTATAATTTCCCACTTAGAAAATATTGAAATTTTGAATCTTTTGTTTTGACTTTATTTTTCATGAAAATTGTCCATTATGGATAGAATTTGTTGCAATTGAAGATAAAAGTTGTTTCCATTGCCCAAAAAAAAAAGGGAAAAAGTTGTCTAGAAAAAAATAAGAAAAATTACCAAAAAGGGGGTTGGGTGAAAAACCATTTACCAAAAAAAATTTGCCTATCAAACAAGCAAAAATGTGGAAAATGGAAAACCAATTCTAGTTCCATGGAAAAGAAATACTATCAAACAGGGCCTTAAGTGTTTATAGTTCAAGCATACAGTAAGAAAACTCAATTAAATGCCTCGGGCGTTAAGAGTAATGTAGACTCTACAAGTTCAAAAGCATTCCCGGGATTAAGAAACCTCGTAAAATATACAATCAAAGAATCTACACAACTTCACAATCAGAAATACAAGGAATTAAGATTTACCTCGGGCTGGTTTGCGAGGGGAAAAGTTCTGTTACAGATAAACAGATATGGAGATATTAAATTCTCCACCAGATGCAAGACTATTGACTAGGCAAAGTCCCTAAATAACGGGTGTAAAATCAACCGTGCACAAATAAGTGATTATAAAATTTTCTTCACAGCAGAATCAATAAAAAAAAATACACTGAAATTGCTGAGATCTGCAAACACTAGTGACTCCGTTAGCACTATAAGGTTACCTTTGTGGTCGCTGGATAGAAATGACAGTTAGGAACATATGCAATTATGCTACAGAATTATATTTCTCTGAAAACCAGTCAGTCGTCTTCCTGGGTCCAAATCTTCAACGTCTTGTCATTTCCAACAGCACCAGATGCAATCATATTCTTAGTCGGGTGACATGATACTGATATAACAGTGTCTGTGTGACCTTCCAGCTTTTGAACTATTTTACGGGACTGAAGCTCCCATAAGTATAGACAATTATCCTCAGAACCACTTACAATGTACTTACCATTTGTTAGAGAAAATGTTGAGGCTATGCAATACTTAGAGTTAGCATGGGCCGTGTAAGTTTTCAGAAATTTTCCTGTATTGAAATTCCAGAGCCGCTGCAAACACAGAATCCTAGATTTAGTCGGAGAACAATAACTAGGAAGCATTTGCAAAGTATATTCATAACTAGTGGCTATGTCTCGTCAGCAACAGGCATACACAAGACTCACATTCAGCAAACTAGACAATTAATTCAGATAAATCCACAAGAAAAACAAGACTTCAATCAAAACTACGAATTGTCAAATGATTGTTAAGAGGCTATTAGCAACTGTGGTGTAATTGTGTCTCAGAGACTAACTGAATGATATCTTTAAAGACAAGTATTCTGATTAGAGATTCTAATTTGAAAGAAACACGGAGAGAAATGTTTTTGTTGAAGCAAGATTTTGCAGTGTTTAGGTTAAGTGATAAGTGAGATCATCAATAGTCAATACATACCAGCTTCAGCAGATCATATCCATTCCATTGTCAAAAAATGTTGCTAATTGACACCAATTCCTTTGTTTGCCCACATGATCCTTGTTCAGAAATTTATTTGGAAGCTAGAAAATATAAAATATATGGAGAAAATATCGCCACAAAGATTTACGTGGAAAACTCCCAATTCAGAAAAAACCTATAAGTTGTCAAAGAAAGAGATATTCCACTATCACACAACCCAAACCCTCAAACACACCCCAACTAGGACTAGGTTAGACTACAAAGGATCCCGCCAAGATAGCCCAAAACTATCTCACAAATTGGAATAAATAAAACAATAAGGGAAAGAATGTATTCATTGGGACACAAGGAGAGCTTTTGAGTTCTATTTGGCGTGGGATTCATAATAGTCCCATTACAAATAAGAAAAAAAAAAAAATCAATTTGGAATAGATAAATTACAAACTAAGAGAAATTTCTCATTTGACCAATGTACCAAAGTTTACTAATTTTTTATATTTTTATTTATTTCCAAGAAAATGGAATTTCACTAATTAACTTTAGGGTTTAGGGGCAAGAAAAGTAAGGTACAACAAGCAAAAGCAAAGAACCATACTTGTTGCGAATGACAACCTTATGAAAGGATATTTTCGATGTAAGTACGAAGTTTTTCTGTCTGTTCCTTATATTATGATGCCATGGTTTGGAAATGTTTTATTAGAGAGCGATGCAATTGTTTGTATGTCATAAATTGATGCAATGTCATGCTTTCTTTCGACAAGGACTTTGATTCTATTTAAACTTTTTAGTTTTTGGCTTATTTAAGTGCACAAACTCTTCTACGAGAAATTTGGGTAAAATTTCATATCCGTATCTTAGGGTGTGTTTGATCTACATTATTTTGGAAGTATATATTCTGAAATAGTAGATTGATGGAGAATGTGTGANACAGATTCATTAACTGCGATGAAATAGGGCAAAATCCGTATATATCAAGTTCAATCATGCATATATTTTTAGACTGCTTTGCAATAATCAGCGAAATTAAAGACAAGATCCAAGAACTTTTAGAGGTGAAAACATAATAAATCTTCTCCTTTGGAATGTTGAATATCTTCCCTACCTAACATAGGCGGTAAGTTTTAATATAACAAATGAAAAAAAGTCAATATGAATAATTTTAACAGCTAATTTTGCCCGTTGTCCATTCTAAAGGGAATCACTTATTAGAGGTTAATAAAATCAGCAGTCAATCATCTAAATGATTAAGATTATTAGGACAAGGTAACACATTAAGAATTATTTACTTGGCAATTGTTTGGCAATTGTCAAGAATCGACTGCGTAGTCGGATGGGAGATCAATGGTTAATTGATAGTTTGGTTGCATATATTGAAAACGATATACTTAACAATATTGATAACGATGTAATTATACGACGTTTTCAGAGTATGAAAAATCGTAGGCTACAATTGTAATAGCGTATTGACTTATTTTCGTTAATGATATGTAGTTCTAAATATTTTTGAATTCTCATTTTTGACCCCACAAGACAAATGGTCTGAGTCCGCCCCTGTTTGGAAAGTTCAATTATATTAGCATTCTAGACAACCTAATTGCGCACACATAGAACAACAAAACGCTAAACTTTTACCCCTAATAAATATATGATTAATTAAATGAATCCCATCCTGCCACTACGGCTAGTCTATTGCTATATCTACTGACAGATCGAGTGCAATCATGCCATTTATAACCACAACAAGCCAACTTATTTTTTGTCTACATCTTCTTCAAACGTGTTTGACTTCAATCAAATCTCTCTTGCGAGTATAAACTTGTTTAGGTCTACACAAGAGAAAGAGAGAGGAAACCAGAAGATAAAAAGAAAGCGAATAGGCAACAAGAAATTAGGCCAAAAACAAGCTATTCCAGGAGAAATTAAAAACATACTCAGGAACAAGATTAGCTTCATCAATTCCTTTACATTTACATAACATGTGCATTTATGATTCAAGTGAATAGACACTGTAGGTATACTAATTTGGTGTAGCCTAGTAAATTTAGAATTAGTTTCAGAGGGGAATAAATTAGTTTTCTTGATTTGACCAATAGTTGAATTACATGGATAATGGTTATAGTAACTAGTAAGATAATTACAGATTGTTTCTTAATGGCATATAATTGATAAATAAGCATGATATACAACCATCTAACTTGTTTCCTGTTGGACAGTATTCACGTGGCCTTTCTTATGTTTTACCAGTTCAAATGAATTGGAATTTGCAAGGTTTTTATTTTGATATAAGTAGGGTTTTTTCTTAAAAAATAACAATAAGGTACAGAAATTAATAATTAGGGTTAATTAGCTATATTACTTTTATAGTGCAGAGTTAGTTTATTTTAGATTTATACATGAAATTGAGTAGTCTTGATTGTTTCCATGCAAGTATTACCTAAACTATTTGAAGATTGTTTGAGCTTGTTAACTTGTGACTTCAAGGAAATTCTCTATTTTAGGCATAAGTAATTATTCACAATATGAAAAGAACTAAATCTTAAGGTGATCTGGATGCATTTAGAGTGTTTCTTTAAGAAAAATTATGTAAAACATAAGAAAGGCCACGTGAATACTGTCCAACAGGAAACAAGTTAGATGGTTGTATATCATGCTTATTTATCAATTATATGCCACTAAGAAACAATCTGTAATTATCTTACTAGTTACTATAACCATTATCCATGTAATTCAACTATTGGTCAAATCAAGAAAACTAATTTATTCCCCTCTGAAACTAATTCTAAATTTACTAGGCTACACCAAATTAGTATACCTACAGTGTCTATTCACTTGAATCATAAATGCACATGTTATGTAAATGTAAAGGAATTGATGAAGCTAATCTTGTTCCTGAGTATGTTTTTAATTTCTCCTGGAATAGCTTGTTTTTGGCCTAATTTCTTGTTGCCTATTCGCTTTCTTTTTATCTTTTGGTTTCCTCTCTCTTTCTCTTGTGTAGACCTAAACAAGTTTATACTCGCAAGAGAGATTGATTGAAGTCAAACACGTTTGAAGAAGATGTAGACAAAAAATAAGTTGGCTTGTTGTGGTTATAAATGGCATGATTGCACTCGATCTGTCAGTAGATATAGCAATAGACCAGCCGTAGTGGCAGGATAGGATTCATTTAATTAATCATATATTTATTAGGGGTAAAAGTTTAGCGTTTTGTTGTTCTATGTGTGCGCAATTAGGTTGTCTAGAATGCTAATGTAATTGAACTTTCCAAACAGGGGCGGACTCAGACCATTTGTCTTGNATTCTTTCCTTAAATCATCCTCACCAATTGTTGAGCAATATTCTCAATTTAATTTTTATTTTTTATTTTTTTTCACCCACCCATCCATTTTAAGATTTCCCTACACTCATTTTACGGGCATTTTGTCCTTTGACAGTTCAACAATTATTACCCTAAAGCATAACAGAAAATTCATGAAGCCCTTCTGCTATTATCCTAATCAATGTCATCCAATGCATTACATCCTCTTCAATTCCTCCTACATTGTTAATAATCAAACCTAAATATCTAAAATAATTTCTTTTAAGAACACATGATTTCTTTGAGGTAACTCAATTATTCCAACCACTACCAAAGTGACATTGCATTTATTTTTTCGAGGTTCTGATCAACTACTTAAAAACGTTAAACTTCAAAGTACTCTTCCAAAGTTCTAAGTTACAAATTACCCTTCTTCAGTCTCACCAACTAAAAATCTAAGTCTATGTCATTACCAAAACTATATCATCAACAAAGAACATAAAAGCGTCTACACTATTCACTCTTTAGGTTTTTTTTTTTCAAGTTATCCTTCACTTTATGAGTTTCTCTGTTACGATTCGATATGTAGTACTTGCACTTTCAGGTTACAGGAGGTGAAAATGACTAAACTTGCACTATAGAAACCAAGATAAAAGATCAAATATATGTGTTGCAATAAAATATATTACAGAAAAACACCACATGCCCTTTTGAATGAAGCCAGTTAACCCCAATGGGTATGTCTTGCAGCTTCAAACTGAAAAGATAACTACTTCAGCAGATAGAACTTCAAAACAACTAAAACTTAGCAATTGAGGGATCACGGTTTTAAATAGCACCTAAAATAAAGCACTCCATACAATCCTCGATACAATTCACATCCCCAATAGACTCCCGGTTAGAATACATTATTACTTTAATACTTAAAATCTCATACAAACTCTGTAAGCAACTAATGAAAATTATTAAATATTCAATTTTTAGTCAGAAACTTTCCCAGGAAAGAGAAACTCACCAGGGTATTATCCAGAGTCCCCACAAGAATGAATTTCCCATTGGGCGAAAACTTGACAAAACTAACTGGAGGATGTTCCTCATCGACCAAAGTCTTCATACAATGGCCAGTAGAAGCATCCCAAATTCTACACAATCCATCATAGCTACTGGAAACAATCATTGTCCCATCTTTATTAAAATTAACCGCGGTCACAGGGTCTGAGTGTGCGGGGAGGACCTTAAGGCACTTTCCAGACTTCACATCCCAAATGCGTACAGTCTCGTCAAAAGAGCCGGAGGCAAGCATGTTGGAGTGAGGATTAAAATTCAAGCAGAACACGTAATTAGCGTGTCCATTGAGAGTCTTAATAGAGGACCCAGTGGCGACGTCCCAGAGGCGGATGGTGCGGTCGTCGGAGGCGGTGGCGAGCAAGCGGGAATCGGAGGAGAAAGCCACGTCCGAGATGCCTTGATCGTGGCCCTTGAATTCGTGGTGAGTAACAGTAGGGGAGGCGACGGAGTACGTACGAGCGGTCTTGTCAGCGGAGGAGGACGCAAGGAGGCGGCCGTCGTCGGAGAATTTGACGGTGGAAAGGGCACGTTTGTGACCCGTGAGCGTGTGTTTGAGCTTGTAGGGTTTGAAAGATTCTGTTGGCTCCGCCATTGCGTGGGTGTAAACACTGTACATGGGTTTGAAAGATGATGGGGTTTTTGAGGAATTTTGCAGCTGCANTGGATAACATTTTGGCGGAAAAAGTATGTACTAAACGGTTAATAAACTTTTAGGGTAGTGCTAATCGTACGTTGGGGTATCCATAATGGACACCCGACACCCCCTATTTCCATCCGTGAGCGTGTGTTTGAGCTTGTAGGGTTTGAAAGATTCTGTTGGCTCCGCCATTGCGTGGGTGTAAACACTGTACATGGGTTTGAAAGATGATGTGGTTTTTGAGGAATTTTGCAGCTGCAGCACTAAGTGGACAAATTCGGTGTGGTGATGTTTTGCTTTTGAGAATGTGGATAACATTTTGGCGGAAAAAGTATGTACTAAACGGTTAATTAACTTTTAGGGTAGTGCTAGTCGTACATTGGGATGTCCATAATGGACACTTGACACCCCATATTTCCATCCAATAAAGGGTGTCGGGTGTCCATTATGGACAGCCTTATGGACACTCCAACATAGATGGAGAATAATCCTAACTTTTAACATGTTAAACTTGGCTTGTGAACTCAAAAGATAATTATATCAAATAGCTTATAATTAGATTAAAACTTGATTTGCACGTGTACAAGTGAATGATTAGTCAATTTCATCTTACTCCTAGTAATACTCGTTAAAGTTATTATTGTCTATCCAATCTCATTATCTTCCATTGAATCATATGATGTAGTGAAGTCAGATGTCCCAATATGACTCGTTGGCAGGGGCCCTTAATTTTTATCGGAAAAACCATGGTCTGCCAAACAGGCCACGGGACCTCTGAGGGGGTAAGGCTCATGTCGTGCAATCAGCAGAGTCGATTTCAACACCATTAATCTGATCCTTCTTCGCACCATCTTCTCTTGCCATGGTGCTGCCCTCAGAAGAATTAAATTAATTCACCTGCTAGTTTACCAATGTTATACCAATCATTTCAAATTGTATAATTGGTACCAACTTGCTCAACTGGCGGTTTGGAAATGGAGAGTGATGTGCAAGAACAATGTCAGTGATTTCCTTCTGCCAAAATTAAAATGACGTAACTGCACTTGTGTCTCGGAACTACAATCCTGCTATCGACATACCAATTGTATAAAATTGGGGCTAATTAACACTTCCAGAAGCCATCCCAAAATCTCTCCAACTCTCCAAAAGAATCGAAGAAAATGAATTGGACAAAAAATCAACACATCACCTCTGGCCACAACAACTATTTGACTACTCTACTCCTAACACCACCTACCCACATGTACATTTGGAGGGGAAAGAAATGGAAGAGGGAACAAAATATCTAAAATTCACTGATCTGTTCTCTTGAAAATTGGCCCGGCTAAGTATGAAAGACAGTAGCTCTAAAAGTGATCTGACTGGAATTTGGAAGTAAGATGTGAAGGCAGCGTTTGGGAAATACTTTGCTGGGTGGCGGATGGAGCATTTGGAAAAAATTGTTGATAATTGAGCCTACTGGAACCTTGCCCCACTTGACTATATCCAGAAAATCCTTGGGATATCTCTCCATCATGCACCATCACTCCTTTGTGAGGACTACTCATTTCAGCACAAGAATTCTTATGTCCATCCTGTTTATTAGTGTGTGTCCACATATCCTGTTTGGAAAATTCAAAGTTAGCACTGCATCAACAGACATCCAGAATACGTGATTAAAAAAATTTGAAACTTTTTGTCCAAATTTGGCCATATCTGTAGGACAAATTTGTAGCAGATGATAATACAAATACCTGCTGCTGCTGCTGCCTGAAGTTTGCAGCTAAAGATGAAGTTGATCTATCACTCTCACTGTATGGCGAGTTATGGCTTCTCATTTGCGGAAATGAATAGCACAAGCCATGAGAATGTTGGTCAAGGGAACCAAAACCAGAACCTGGCTGGTTGCTGTACCAGTGCTGATGGGCTGATGAGGAATACCCGTGAGAAATGTAATAAGATGCAGTATGGAGCTCTTCTTGGCAAAATGCACGAGGAATTTTCTGATTTTCAAAATCAAAAGATCTTGAAATGAACTTCTGGTCTTGTGGGAAGATGCAAGGTGATACCACATGAGATTGACCATCGTATGAAGAACAAGCTGGCGGAGTATATCTCCCATACTCCAAACTTGGTGACTGACTCCTGTCAGACAGCCTAATTGGTTGTTTCATTGTCGAGTCTTCTATAGATATTCCTTGTTGTGCACCAAGATCTAATATCTGTTTCTCATCAAGTCCTAAGCTCATGATCAGACTCCACAGATTTCTGTGTGCTTCTCTTTGGTTGTAAATAATTTGATCTCTCATTGCCATTTCAAATTGAAGCTCAATGTTAGCAATTCCCTGCATACGTTATGGTATAAATAAGGTTTTGTACATAGGGAAAAAGGAGGAAAATTGTCCAGAGTTGAAAGGGGGCCATATTTCTGGACTGAAAGAACATCATGTGTGATCAACAAGGAAAAGGTGAGGAAAATGGTATTTTCCTAGTACCAACTTTGAACAGAAAATTTATAAATTATATTTTTTTCTGAGAAGAGTCGAGCATGAAGAAGGGATAGCCCAGATTGATGTTTCTGTCAAATGAATATGTAAAAAGTAAAATGTACTCTAATCAATCACAATATTTGTTTACCAGCAGCCTGTATTGACTGAGAATCCGCAAATATGTTTTGTTTCCATTGTTTCTAATGGACTCCTCAGTCCTATTCTGTAGTTGGCATCTGTGCTCCTCGTTTGCTTCAATTTCCTGTGTATGCAGAAATAGTAATAATGTTTAAGTGAACAGGAGATCAAATATAGAAGACATGGAACAATTGGGAGTATAACCTTTTGATAACTGACACCAAGCTCATCGTTGTCACGAATGTTATCAAGAATCACTTGACGCCGTGCTTGTAAAGCCAGTAACACTGCTCCATCTTTTTCAATAGACTGCAATGATAACAATTGATCATGCTTTAAAATAGACAATACACAAATTAGTATCCAATATAAAATGAACTTTACAAAATTTAGATAGAACTATCCCTAGAGAAAGTGATAGGGGAGAACAAAAGGACAATATTGACTGGCGACTGCTATGCAGTAGAGTTTGAAAATTCGTAGTGCTTTTGAATCTTACAAGAAGCAAGAACAAAATTGACAGAAGAATTACGGGGCCAACATTCAAGATTTGCAGCTTAGATATCAAGAGTCTGTAATTCCCACCATCTAACCTGTTGTTTTGCAATAGCGTCATCGAGGTGTTGGAGTTCAGTGCGGTTGCGGAGGTTAGTTTCTTCAAGCTCAAACAAAGCCTTCTGTAAATTAATCCTCTCCTGGACATTTTCACTAGTTTCTTGGCTCAATACATTCAACCAAGAGAGTTCATCATCTGCTGCTTTTTCAGTAGGCTTGGCACTTAGTTGTGAGTCTTTTTCAGCTAATTCCTTCCTCAACCGGCTAACCTCACTCTGCAAAAGCCAATATGGCATGTCCTAATATTAGACAAGGAACTATAACCCAAACGACAAAGATGATAAAAATCAATAATTACCTGAAGATTGTCTATCATCTTTTGGTAGTCTGATACATGAGCATTAACCGTACCTATATTTTTCTGAAAAGTATAGTAATAATCATCATACACACCAAGCAATTTAAGCTAATCGAGTTATCAGGATATTAGTATAAAAGAACAAAAATGTACTTCAATGACCTAAGATCAGCTATAATCATAGGAATATAAGCAGATATAGTACATGACAGATAAAAATAACTATTTATATGAATCATCAAATTAAGATGTTACATGATCAGGAAAGTTATGGGCAAAGAATTCTCAATTTAACAACCCGAAATCACTTTGGTTTTCATCGTCATAAGCTCAAAACCGGGTACATCATCAAAATGAGAATTTTTTTCTCACCTGGATATGCGTCTTAATTTCCTTTGCTCGGTCAGCATACTTCAAAGTATTGACGGTATGGTGATACTGACTATCAGCTGGTGACATGGTGGCAATCATTATTGTTTGAGAATTACCACTCAGACCATCTTTAAGAATCCGTGTTAACTTGCTGGAGAAAAATTAAGGTTAGCTGCATTCACTGGAGAAGTACACAGTACAATAACAATAAATGAGCTATCTATTGCAGTTGTGTGTGTGTGTGTGTGTGTGTGTGTGTGCGCGTGCGTGCGCGCTCGTGTGTGTGTGAGAGAGAGAGACAGAGAGACCTGTTGCGATAAGGAACATAAGCTAGCCCCTTCTTCTGTTGTTTCCCCAAAGCGTTTATGCAATTTGCCAAAGCAAGAAGTGATCGATTGATATTGGCACCGTCTCTCAATTTTTGGCCCGCACTGTTTGTTTCAGAAGCTCTTTCACTGCATTATGGGTTTTCATAATAATAATTGCACACCTTTAAATAAAGCAGGACCGAAACCATAGGGAAAAAATAACAGAATAGAGAGCAACCTGCCAGCAAGATCTACAAGTGCAAGTTTTCCCCTAACAACCTGATTAGAAAACTTCCTTTGCTGTTTTCTTGTCACACTTATCTCCAAAACTGCATGTGATCTGTCAAATAGACATTAAAACATGTGACAAATCATGCAGAAAAATCAATCTTCTATTACCGAATTGCCAATATCATTGAGAAAGGGCCCTTCTTATTGTTTGTTGCAGTTATCAATGTAATGTTTCATAGATCAGCTCTTGAACTTCTCCCAGCTATGTTAGATATTTTAATGGGCTAGTTTCCAGTAAAATTGTAAAGAAACTGACTGCGAGATCCAAAGAGGAAGCCGAGTGTCAACTAAGTGTATAAGAAATTGCTAAATCCATTGCCAAATAGGTGAAGTATTCGAATTGATCCCCAAAGAAGCAACTTTGGCCATGAATCAATACATGAAATGGAGAACAATTTTAAAAACTAAACTATGATTCTAGTCATGCTGTTAACTATACTTCTGCTATGAATTCCGTAACTCCATGTTGAGAAATTGTGATTTAATGCAATCAAGGATTGAAGCAAAACTATTATGCCCAATAAACAGAAGAATTACCCACCGCGAGGAAGTTCCATTAACCTCAGTGCTTTCAGTTTTTCGTCTACTGTTCCCCAAATTTAAAAGTTCAAGGATCCTATCAGCTGAGTTCACCTGCGCACAACAGGACTGTTAAGGACTGGCAATTCCCTGACATCGAGTAAAGATGATATACCCGTTGATTAAAAATTAAAAAAAAAAACACCTTAGTAGACTATACAGGAAGATTTAGCAAAACAAAGCCAGATGATGTAGTGCAGAATGGTACTAATTTCCAGGAAAAGATGGGTTCTCAACCACATATAGTGTTCCCATGTATTCGAAATTTTGCAATACGCAACATGTATAGTAGCAGAAACCAGTAATGAATCACTTTGCTGGAGAATGCAGACTGAGTTTTGCAGGAATCATTGATTAAAAATTATGTAACACGATATTAGCATTCGATGAAATAAAACTGAAACCAATTCAGATCGTGCAATCACTGCAAGAATCTTTAGAGCCAAATAGTCAATCTGAAGAACAAAGTTATGAAATGAGTATTATTTCAAAAAGCACTTGACGCTTACACTTTGGGGCAAGCCACATATGAGGCTGTTATTAATAGCCTTAAAGCTTGCGCTTTGAGTGATATTTGTCAAGGCCTATGCCTTGCTGAGGCACAAGCCATACACCTCGGGGGGACAGAGGTGTGCACTCATTAGTCATCTTTTTCTAAGCCTTTTCTTTACCCAACTTAGCTTTTTGGTCTGGTTTTTTCATAGCTTAGTACATTTTAGGGTTAACACCCAAAAAACTAGACAGAAAAGAATTGGATATTGAAAAAGAGAACAAGTGAAGTGTCAGGCTTGTTGTAGGCTTGTAGCCTCCTACAACTGAAGTGCAATACCCCGTAACAAATTGAATTTGCAACATTCTGGTGGCAGATGCACGTGACTTCACTCTTCTCTACTTTTTATGTTTTTCTTCCAGTTGACTTTAAGATTTAGTTCTTCTCTTTTGAGTTTCCTTTTCTTTTAAGCTCAAATAAAGCAAAACTCTGAAATATGTGGTTTGTCGTTTCATTTCTTCTCTTTTGAAGGAGCGGATGGGAGGGGAGCAGATGTTAAAATCAAGCATTGGGTATATTTGCCCACGGCTACGAGTATCTTCTCAAATGTCACTGGCATATTATAAATGTTTAAGCCCTTGTTTGATTTTGTTTTTTTAAGAAGTGATATTATTGGAGAATGTGTGGTTAAAAAGAAGGGAAAAAGTTACAGGATCACATGCAAAATTATTTAATTGGGAGAATGTGTGGTTGGAAATGAGTTGGAGGAAAAGTGATTTTGAAAAATTAGAATCAAAAAAGGGCAAATAAATCTGCCACAGTTCAGCTTGTTAAGGT
>CAIGRF010229663.1:21227-37409 GCA_903798235.1 Fraxinus ornus | reverse complement strand
AAATCCCAAAGATTTGATGGCAAAAAAAGCTAAAAATTGGTTGGGAAAAATTATAATGAAGAGTGAATGAAAAGGGTCTCACGAAATGTGA
Organism: Fraxinus ornus; assembly: GCA_903798235.1. Taxonomy (NCBI): domain Eukaryota; kingdom Viridiplantae; phylum Streptophyta; class Magnoliopsida; order Lamiales; family Oleaceae; genus Fraxinus; species Fraxinus ornus. Next base: position 37,318 of record CAIGRF010229663.1, on the reverse strand, counting down.
GCTAAATAATTGGTAGCAGTGATGAAAATGCAGTTAAATTTATGTTTGATTTGAAATGCAAATTACAAGGCACTAATAATATTTATAAAAGATTGAGTGGTAATCATACCGTATAAAGTGGACGTGCCGGAGTGGTTATCGGGCATGACTAGAAATCATGTGGGCTCTGCCCGCGCAGGTTCGAATCCTGCCGTTCACGCTTTTTTGTCCCTTTATTTGTGTAACTAACAAAATCTTCAAAAATAGCCTTTTTTTTTTTTGGGGTCCTCTGAATTTTAAAAAGGAAAACAATATATTACATTGATATTATTGTAAGAAAACATAAATTTATAATTGTACTCTCTTCCATTTAAATAATAATAAACCATTTAGTGAAAAAACAAATTTTCTCCTACGCCTCTATTTGTTGCCCATTTTTTAGCTGTAGAAAATGAATTTCGTGATCGTTTGAGCACCAACTTCAAAAATAATGTGAGATGGAAGTCTACAATTCCGGCAAGGTGGGACCCTGCAACGGTAGTATTTTTTTTCTAAAAATGGAGAGAAAATGGGAAAAAACAGATATCAAACCTCGTGATCATTTAATGCTAATCGGAGATGACTACAATATCCTATGTCTAGTAAACTTAAAATGGGTAACCCTGCTTAGACAATATCGATTGCGCCATTATTGTTTCTAATTCCTATAAAAACATCCAAACTCATACATACTATAATAACTGGAAAGTTATGAAAAATTCTTTGCAATTCAATGAACGTCTCAAAATTTGTATGTATTGACGTTATAAAAATATATTTTTATTCATGAATATATCAACTTTGAAAAATTGGGTGAAAAACGTTCAAATTTGCAGTGTACCCAATCATCTAAAAAATGTTAAAATAATCTCTTAGGTAGTCCATTTTTAGTTACTTGAAGCGGTGATGAATGATCCTCCTTATTTTGGGTATGACGCTTTTATTTTTGAAATGTCGAAATTTTCGTTTGATTCTCTTTAAACCATATATTCACACAATAAAACATTTGTATGTAAATTTTTTAAAAAAAATCTCTATTTTTTATTCACACATTTTTTTTTAAAAAAAAATTACTATTCAAAACTTCATTTTCTTTCAATTTCTTTTTATAATGGCCATCAAACAGGGGTTATGACACTTTTGCTAGAGAATAAAGTTGATGTAGAAACTCGATCTCAATGAAAATTATCGTCACTATAATCAACAAATCTTGTCTTACACCATAAAACATATTTAGGGTGTGTTCGGTAGAGATTAAAATCAGATTAAAATCGAAATACTAGCCGTTATTGTTGATTTTTATTAGACGAGTGGGACCCAACAACGACTATATTTTTCAATTTTAATTGAATTTTAAGTTTTACCAAACAAGCTCTTAACCTCTATAGTAAAATTAAGTTAGGACAATGCTTGAAGTACATGGACATATTTTACAGGCCCCTGCCAGGCCACACACATTGGGGGGGGGGGGGGGTAAACTCGATCTCAATGAAAATTATTGTCACTATAATCAACAAATCTTGTCTTACGCCATAAAACATATTTAACCTCTATATTAAAATTAAGTTAGGGCAATGCTTGAAGTACAAGAGCCTATTTTACAGGCCCCTGCCAGGCCACACACATTGGGGGGAGGGAGCCTTTTTTTTTTTTTAAACATTGGTGGGGTCAGCTGCACATTGAGGGACCTGTAAAGGCCCTGTGAAATGAGCCCCGGTACTTGGGGAATACATTAAGTTAATATAAGAATAACAAACAGATTTTTATTTCTAATTATTTGAAATCGACTCGTGCTTTAGCATCATTGTTTGGGTGAATAAATTATTTTTTGGGTTGCTTTCAAAAACAAATGAAGACATACCAAAAGCTCAATAAACCAACATTTTGAAGAAGACACAAATTTCATTCTTTGTAATCACTAATCTACATCCCCTTTGGCCTTTTCCCAAAATTCTTTTAACGGCTATATTCATTGCCCGCCCCTCAGTCAAAATTTGAATTTGCTCTCTCTAACCCCACCCGGTTCAAAAAGTTAATTTTATTTTTTTTTCATTCAAATTTTTGGTTTCTTGTTCTTGAACACTGTACCCCCATCTCTCTCTCTCTCTCTCTCCAATTTCACTCGTCTTTTCTCTCGTTCTACTTTTTTTGTTCATTTGATTATTGGCTTTTCAGTTCGCTGTGAGGGAAAATGGGTAGTTGTATAAGCAAGAAAAGCACGTGTTCTTCTTCTCCTGGTCCAATTCTAAAGCCACAAGAACAGATTGTATCCAATACCCAATCGGAGAAAAAGAAGGCAGAAGAAGAAATTGTGAAGAAAGAGGTTTTTATTATGAAACACCGTAAGAGCCATGAAGTCGAAAGGCGGTCTGAAGAGAAGAAGGATGAAGCACAAAAGGTCACCGATATCGTAGAAATGGGTAAAAATTCGAGCCCGGTTAATGATATAAATGGCGATTTAGGAAATGGGAAAGGTGTTACAATGGCAACTCCGGTGAGGACATCAAGTTGTACTAAAGAAGAGGTGGATGCTATTTTGATACAATGTGGAAGGCTTAGCCGGAGTTCATCCACCGGAAAGGTTGGGCTTTCAGGTTCCGTTGTGTCGTCAGAAAATTCTGGTAATCTTCAAAGGGGAAGAAAGTACTCTGGCTCAAAAAGGAGTTTTGATTTTGATAACGAAAATGGTAGCGGGGGCCAAAATGCCGATGGAGAAAATGTTGATGGAGACAATGATGGTGTGATGAGGGGGAAAGAGCACCGCCACAGACAAAGCCAGCGTCAGTCCAGAACTGGTGGCTCCGCTTCTCAGGGGCGGAGGAGGACCCCGAGTCGAGAAAGAGACCAGGCGGTGCAGCAGCGCTCCGGCAGCAGAGAAAGAGGAGGCAGTGGGGGTGGAAGGAGGGTAAGCAGATCTCCTGGTAGAAGATCTGAATCTCCAGTAGCCTCTACTGGTGTTAATTCGGCTGCAACTTCCAATAATGGCAGTTGTAGGCCGGGAAAGATGGTCTCCGTGCCTGCCACTGTGTCGTGTTTGGCAATGGATAAAAGTAATAATGCTGGTCCTGGCGGTGGTGGAGGTGGCTCGGAACCTAATTCGACCACGGCTATTAAAAGGATCCAAGTAAAGAGAACTGCTGTTGGGGATTCGGCTGTGGGTTCGAGGAGTGCTGCTTCACCTCGCAATCGATCCCCTGCACGGGCTAATGTCAAGGGGTCGAATGATAATTCCAGTCAAAACCAGCCAGTGTCCCTTAGCCGAAGCAATTCAAGAAAGGCAGAACAATCTCCTCGTAGAAGAAACCCCCTCAGCGAGATTGATACCAACATTGTAATGGAACAGATGCCTTTGCCTGCAGGTGTTAAATCTGTTGACAACATTTTGTCACAGGTATGCATTTTTATGATGTGAAGTATCTTACACAGAATCAACTATCATGCTCAAAGGGAATAGTTTGATACTAATTCATATTATAGCACCTCTATTAGCTAGTTTTGAACCGCCCCGTTTAGAAGTTTAAGCGGCCTGAGATATGCAAATTGACTTGGTTAAAGAACACCCCTCCTTTAGGTGGATTCTGTATTTATGAAAAGTCTAACACGTGCATAGCTTTTCATAAATGAGTGGAGGGAAGACTTGAACTCGAGACATTTGACTGTGATAATGGTAGTTGAAACACCTGGTGTAGGAGTTTAAGTTGATAGAGGGAACTAATCTTAAAATTTTTTTTAACAGAAAGACTAGAGAAATGTTTAGTTGTGACTTCTTTTACTTGTTGAGTTATTCTATGAAATTGAGGAACACTGGATCTTTCTTCTACTATCGTACTTCAAAAACTGTCTTTATGAAATGGCTGCACGAATGCATTGTGCCCTTTTATATGAAATTGGAACTTGAATAATATAAACGTGTCAAAAAATTGGATTTTGAACTAAATGAATGATCGTCTGGCATAAACGGAAGCTTCATTGAACCATAATCGATTGCCATGATATGTTGAGATTTAAGTGAGAGGATTCAAAGTTTCAGTAAATATTGATCCATACAACTCTATATTCTGAGATATAGTTTCATAGGTACATTATCAAAGTGGTGTTTAGAAATTAGAACTAAGCCATTTTTTATGCTTCGAAGTTGTTCGTGTCATTTATAATGACTAGTAACTTCATAAATTACTTCCAATTGCAGAGTTCTTGCATATATCTCACCAATTAATAACTTGATGCTTTTAGGTTCCCACAGAGAGGGCAAATGCAGAAAATACAAGAGCTGAGCACAAACTGAGCAGCAAGAAAATATATCACGATTTAGTGAATTGCAAAGCCAAGGAGCAGTCTCAGTTGATCGCAGAAGAGAGTCAGGGACTACAAGGAGTTGCAGGCAATTTTGCACTAAATAAGGTAACTTCGGGGCCTGAAAACCTTAAACCTCAGACAATAATGAGAAGCAGATCCTTTAGACTATCCCAAGACCTAGACAACAAACCTGAAAATCCACTAAACCCTACTCCATCCTACACTTCACTATTGCTTGAAGATATCCAAAGCTTCCACCAAAATAACTCCCCGACCTCTGCCTTTACTCTCCCACCTAGTGTTACTAAAGCCTGCTCTATTCTTGAAGCAGTTGCTGACCTCAACTCGAGTACTGGTTCCAATTTGTTCGGTACTTCTTCAGAGGAGAGAATGCGAAACCTTACTGCTGAGCAATTAGTTCGGAGTGATGAGAAGACAATATTAGAGACCAAAATGGACCCCATCATGAAATCTGAGGTGGTGGCTAACGATGATTTGATACAGCCAAGCTTTCACAAATATGTAACTGTAAGGAGGGGTATGGTTCCAGGGGATGAGGACTTGGAAGAGCAAGAATCATCAGGCAGCAACAGCTTTGTGGGCAGTCAGGAACACTGGCTTTCTTCTTCGTGGGAGCCTAATTCGGTTGATTCAACTGATCGTTCGACCTCTTTAATGTCACGTAGCAGGCAGAATAATCGGAGTCCACTGCCTAATCAAAGGCACGCCATATCTGAGTTAGGTCGCTAATATACTGGAATCGAACGTGGCAGAGTTGGATTAAGATACCTTCACATGACACCTAGAGCCACTGCTTCAAGACGTAGAGTTATAGATATTTGCTACTCTACTCATTCGTAGGATGTTTCTTTCACCAGTTCTATTCTTGTTAACTGGGAAGTTTAATGGTACATTTGGAACATTGTTTGATGGAGAACAAGTTTGTTTTTTGGGTTGGTCACTACCAATCTTTGCTGCAGTTCAATACTTCACAGAAATGTTGGTTGGTTAGTTTTTTTTTTCTTGCCAATTGTGTGGCTTTGAATTTCACTTATGCAAGCATTGCACAGGTTTAAAGGCAAGAGGATTTCTCAATAAAGGAAATTAAAATATGAATATTGATATCAGGTCTAGAAAAAAAAAAAAAAAAAAGACATTCGATTGAACAAGGTATCTCAATCCTCAGTCAATGTATCTTTGATCCTGGTCGCAAAATTTAAAAAAATTGAAAAATATCTAAACGACCCACAAGAAAAGTAATGTGCAGCTCTTGCATATAAAAGTACTTTAAAATTCTTATTTCAATAAATAAATTTTTAAGCCCCTAGGGGCTAAGTGCGTATTCAAATAAGATTTTTAGTAGATTTTAACAGAAGTTGATGGATTGTGTGATTAAAAAGTTATGGATCAAATAAAATGTGTAGTTAATATAAATTATTAAGACCCCGTTCGGTAGAGATTAAAATTAAAAAATTAACTGTTATTGTTGACTTTTATTAGACGAGTGAGATCCAATAACGACTATATTTTCAATTGGGGAAATTAGGCCAAATACCCCAAAAAAATGAGAATTTTGAATAATACTCTTAAAACTAACTAAACCATTTAATCACGTATTAAATACGTTAAACACCCCCACAGCCCCAAATCAAAACCCTCGATTCCAGAAAAAACTCCCATACCATTCAAAGCTAAGTTTTTCAACTCTCTGCTCCGAAGTTTCGCCCCCCCAGCATTCGATTCCGCAGAGGCAGCCGCCTTGGCGTTGATCAAGCGGCGTTTTCGATGAGGGGTGCGGCGGCGGCGCTCAATTTTCCGGTGGAGAGAGTGAAGGAATCACTTCAAGAAATGAAATACAGATTTGAAGAAAGGTGTTCTCCTGTGATTGCATTGAAGAAAAGGCATTCAATGAGGGAAAATTCAAGGATTAAAAAGAAGAAAATTGAACAATCAAAGGCAGAAAATTTGTTGGTTTTAGAGGATTTGGGTAAGAGTGTGAGACGGCGGCCTTGGGGGAAATACGCGGCGGAGATTAGGGATTCAACTAGGAATGGAGTCAGGGTTTGGATTGGAACGTTCGATTCCGCAGAGGCAGCCGCCTTGGCGTTGATCAAGCGACGTTTTCGATGAGGGGTACGGCGGCAGCGCTCAATTTTCCGGTGGAGAGAGTGAAGGAATCACTTCAAGAAATGAAATACAGATTTGATGAAGGATGTTCTCCTGTGATTGCATTGAAGAAAAGGCATTCAATGAGGAAAAATTCAGGGATTAAAAAATAAGAAAATTGAACAATCATCGAAAACAGGTGGATGTTTAGGTGGTGGTGTAATGTTAGTTTAGGTAGTGGTGCAGGTGGTGTAATGTTAGTTTAGGTGGTGGTGCAGGTGGTGGACTTGGTGGAGGCAGCTGTGGATGCCAGTTAATGGATCCAAACATCACTACAATCAGTCTTGTGAACAAGCTACATCCTCGTGATGATGTTTTGGCATCTGGTAGTTCAAGATCAATTTTCATATGGAGGCCCAAGGAGAAGTTTGAATCTGAACTACAAGGGGATGAAAAGATGATTATTCTTTTTGTGGAAAGGGTGAAAAGAAACACAGACAGTCTGATGATGAAAGTGATGATGCAATATATAGATCAAAAGGAGACTGATTTTGAAGAAGGAGGTGTTTTTGAAAAAGTGGAGATTGACTCATTTAGTTAACTGATTTAGTTATGTAATTGACTGATTTAGTTGTTAAGAATCTTTTGTGGATGTACATTAATTGTTTGGTAGTTGATGCTAATGGTGGCACGATAGCTTTCATTTGTTAATTTTTGAATTTCTGGACAATTGTTGGCATGACAAGTTTCAATTGTTAATTTTTGAAGTTCTGGACATGTTTTCATTTTAATGTGAATGAATCAGGGTACTAGTATGTAATTATAACATATTTGTAGTTTCTAACATGTTAGCTGTTTGTAGAACAAAAAGTGACATTATGTCACCGTTTTTAACAAAAAAGTGACATATTGTGACCTTTTTTAATAAAAAAGTGACGTATTATCACCTTTTTTTAAAAAAAGTGATATGTATGGTTGTGGTAGTATGATGTTTTATATTTATGCTGAAAGGCTGAGCAGAGAATGCTGGAATCTGATCGATTTATCAAGTAACCATTTAGAAATGTCAAAGTTGCTCGTCAATTTTAAAAAAGTGACATTGTGTCACTTTTTTTGATTTTGTCACTTTTTTTAGTTTTTTTGTCACCTTTTAAGTTTATCAATTTTTAAGAAGATAGAAAAATGATTATTGGTGCTGCACAAATGAATGGTGCTATTTTTGTATTTGTCACTTTTTTGAGTCTGTGTCACTTTTTTGAGTTTATGTCACTTTTTAGAGTGTACGTCACTTTTTTTATTGTTTTGTCACTTTTTTTGAGTTTGTGTCACTTTTTTTTAAAAAAGTGACATTTTTATAAAAAAAGTGACAATGTGTCACTTTTTTTATTTTACACAGTATTTTTTACTACATAAAAATATTTCATATGATTTTAAGGGTATTTTTCAAAACACCTCTAATTTTAAGGGTATTTTTGTAAGTACCCTTTTCAATTTTAATTGGATTTTAATCTCTACCGAACGGGCCTAACTTTGATTTAGACTAAAATCTGAATTTTAATTTTTCTCATATAGGGGCTAAACTGACATTATCTCAACACATGGGAGAGTGGAACTTTGAAGCATTGAAAAGTAATGCTAAAAGTGCAGTTTACAACTGACATTATCTCTACACATGGGAGTGTGGAACTTTGAAGCATTGAAAAGTAATGCTAAAAGTGAAGTTTACAAAATGATACTGAAACTTGGGCCTTGACAACGGTGCCTATGGGCCAAGACTAGTCCATAGAACTGGGCCCATGACAAGTGTGATCCAGTCCTCTTCTTTCTTCCATTTTATTGCTCACTTCGTAGCAACTGGGTCAGTCGAGGTTTTTCAGTGCACGAACCAGTTTTATTGTACGTTACAAGTTCGCACTCCTTCTCCCGGCGGATTTTTGTTTCTTCGCTCTAGGTATGAAGGAGATATATTGTTTTGTTTTTTCAGATTGTAAACTCTGCTTTTTTATTTTATTTGATTATACAGATTAGGTTTTAGAGGAGAATTGAAAAAAAAGATATTGTTCGATTTTACAAGTATCTCAATCCTGCAGTATAATCATTTTTCCTATTTCGGATTTTTTTTATACGCTCTTAATCGCCTTTAGCTGTATGCCTCTGAATGCCCTTGTGCTGCCAGCCCAGAAATCTTATTTCTATTTATATGTTTCTTTTGCATGTCTGTATTTGGAGGGGCTCTGTGTTCAACTATCCTGGAGACCTTTTTTTGGATATTTTGTATTATAGGTGAATGGTTGTAAGAATTTTAGTTTCTCGCAACTATTTCTGAACTTCGATTCACAAACCTAGCGGTGGGACTAAGTAACAAGGAAATTGCTTTTACCCGTGTTTCCCTTCACACTGTAATTCAAACTAATTCATTTTCTATGTCTGTTAAAAATGTAAGGAATTATAATTTAGCATATGAAATATGAACGTTAATAGAATAGGCAAATTTTCCCTTGGACCTAAGTTTTTCTATTGACTTATTGCTTGTGTGAGCGAGAGCAGAGTTTGATACTTTGATATGTAATGATGTTTAAAATGCTATTATTTTCATTGAGATCATCTGGAGATAAGTATTAGACTACAGTGTGTGAAGATTAGAGGGAAATTGATGGAATTTGATGCTGGACAGAATAAAGGGAGAAAAGAAAAGGCATGGGGCTGTGAATGAGTACAGTTTATGATATTTTTGGGCCTTATCTTCACGTGGAATTCTAGGGCTCTGGGAATAGATCTGTGAAAGTAATACGTGCTGTGCGTACTTTATAATGATATTTTGGGACTAGTAAAGGAAAAACGTTAAGAGAAAGATGACATAATAACAAACTTCTCAACTGTATTTCAACTTTTAGTCAAACAGCCGTGTTGCTATTGCATGCTCCTGGTTCCATTCAGAGCTTGATTTGGAACCATCGGAGCGTACAAGTGATTCTATTTCTTCCATTGGTGGATTTTTCCCCTCTCTAGGTATGGGAAAATATTGTTTATTTGTTAAAATTTTCCCTTTAGGTTTCCCTTAAGGGTGTTCATTTCTAAATTTAGGTTTGGACGTGTAAGAATTACAAAATTTTCATAAGCTAAAAGGTCTTGTGGTTTTACAGATCAATGTAGTATTTGATGAAGTTCCAGAAAATCAAACACCAGTATGTTTCTGAAGTTTTAAAACCCTGAATTTGGTAAACATTTTCTGTGGTTTTGTTGAAATTTTATTGAAACCGGGCATTATTATTATTATTATTTACGCTATGATACAATTTAGGTTATAGACATAATAGTATCGTTTACTTTTTATTTGCATTTTTCCATTCTCAATATGGAATTATCTTTTTAAGTTTTAAACCTTGCACACAATTTTATAAATTATAATGCCCTAGCAGTGTGATGTGTGTGATCGCACACGACTGTGCTGGAGCCCTTCAGTCAAATTCTTTCTACCATTTTGAAAATATTATTTGGATAATTCCCCTCTTAATGACTTTTAGCCGCATACCTATTTATGACCTAATGCTGCCAGTCCAGAAGTACTACTTCTATTGCTGCACTTGTGGGTGTGGATGTGGTGGATTTTGTCTTCAACTATTAATAATTGTTGGAGATTTGTTATGAGATTTTGGGGCTAATAAAACAAAAATGTCAAGGAGATAACAAAATAACAAGCTACTAAGCCGTTTTAACTTTTAATTAAAGATGTGCGGTTACTACATACTTGTGGTTCTTGTTGGACCTTGATTTGAACTTCTGGAAGTTGATTTATGACCTGTGAACCCCATTGAAACTGATGGAAGTCCCCATCTGTTGACGTACTTGACATGCAATTGGACCACTAATTATTTATGGCTTGTTAAAGGCAAAGGGCACAAAGAACACTGCTACGGCATAAACTATGATGCACCGACACGGATACGTGTGTCCGACACGNTGTGTCCGACACGATACGTGTCGGATACGCCGACACGCGATTTTTAAAAAAAGTACCGACACGACACGTCATCGACACATTGATTAAATTCTCAAAAATTCTTCATTTATGTAGTATAAATTTAGTTTTATACTTGTTATTAATTTTTCTTGTTGAAAACTTTTAAATATGAATACCTATTTGTTACCTATTAATAATTTTGAATTAACAATATATAATATTTCTAATATAAAAAGAAAAATGATTACGGTAGAGTGTCCGAGAAGTGTCGGTATCGACTCGTCGGACACGGACACGCTACCCTAATTGAAGTGTCCGTGCTACAGAGGGCATAAACATAAGTCATGAAGGGTACTCTTTTCCAGTTGACTTATTTTATGTTATCACTATAATTAATATGTCATTTCTTGATTCCAATTTCCCATGGTCCATATCATCCACTTCTTCAAGGTCACTACATGTTGCCTCTAAAGCAAGATAAAAAGGTTATTTACCTCTTAAGTTTTAATTAGTTTTCTTTCTTTCTTTCTTTTTTATTAGGTGCTCTAATTTGAGGCATTTTCTTTTTCTTTCACTGATTTTTATCTTTTGGATTGGTTCAGCTTTTCAGAAATGTGAATTAACTAATAACTAGTTTGATTTTCTTTGAAGCAGGCTTCGCAAAGGTCCAAGCATCAGCGACTTAATAATCGTGCCTATTTGTATTGGAGATCAGAAGATGTCTAGTGGGCTTGGACTTGAGAATCTTGTTGACCGTATGCAATCTTAAACCTATACTGATCCACGACTGATATATGATGTTATTCTGTTCTTTTTAGGAATCACCAGTGTTTATAAACTGGATACTCTAGTGCTAATCTACTACGCGAATGGAGTAATGTTTAGTACTGCGCCCCCTCCCGGCTCCCCCTGAATTAAATGGTGATTTTGAAGAGTTCTTGTCTTGAGAGCCTGAAATAGTTTCTTTGTCGTGACTTCCTGCTGGCAAACTGTGTTAAGAATGGCATCTTAAAACCTTGTAGTCTCTGATGTAATGACTAGCAAAGCTGAACTATTTAAGATATTTTATTTCTTCAGTCAAACTCTATAAATAGCAGTGAGTGAATTCCATGTGATACCATGTCTTTGATTGATTGATGTAAAAGCAATCACCTCCACGAGGCATTGCTATCTCAGGCTTTTCCCACTGCGAAATCCCCCCTCCCTGCTGCCTTGGATAAGGTAGGCCACAACAATTATATCTCCCCTCTTATTAAATTACTGGCTTGGTCCAAGCCCAACTAGGTGTCATACCTCATTTTAAAACTCTAGAGAACTAAGATATACTCCACCTTTCATGTAGTTTATAAGCACTACCATATCCACAATCTATGTGCTCTCTCTTTTCCGAATTGAATTTTCAAATATTCTTGAGAATTAATTTGCTTCCCCTAACATCTCTTTTTGTGTGCTATTAATTTTGATTCCTTGTGAATCTCAGAAACAATTTCAGTGATCACAAATGATGGGCGAAATATAGTGGTGAGCCTTTAGGTTTTGAGCTGCAATAATAGAATATTTCGTAGTTGATTCTTTTTTTTTTGCTAAATAACCAATTCTTCTTGCAGGGAATTCTGAAAGGTTTTGATCAAGCTACTAATATAATTCTTGATGAGTCTCACGAACGGGTGTATTCCACTAAGGTCTGCTCCTGCTCTCTTACAAGCATCAAACATGTATTATGTTACTTTTGTACAGTATTTCTTGCTATTAGAAACTATTTTTGTTTCTAAACTGCTCTCAATATAGATTTTGCTGAAGGAAAAGACTTCAGTGAATGAAATATATCCATCCTAGCTTTAAGATAGCTTTATGCTAGCAAGTTATCCTGTATTCCAAAATTTATAAAATTAGGCTTGTCCTGTCCTTTTGACATTTGAGGTCACGTACCTCACATGTCAGAAATTTTAAACATAGAATATGTATAAGACATACCTTGGGGAAGTGTTCAACGCGGAAAATTTTACAAATCATATAAAAATTAGAGCACATCGTGTGGCGCATCCGAGCATGGTCGCAAATGTGCACCTGGGTATGATTGTCCGTGCTTCACAGGTAGTGAGAATGGGTGGAACTTGTTAATTGCTACACCCTGCTTTTGTAGTTGTGTTGTATGTACCTTCAAGTTTATATAATCAATTCTCATCATGTCTTGTTATAAATTTTATGTTGCTATAACACGGATGATGTTCCATAGAATTGATTTTCTTGTAATACCATTGATCTTTGTTCTGATCTGTAGGAAGGTGTACAGCAACTTGTGCTCGGCCTCTACATCATAAGGGGCGATAACATGTACTACTTTTTCTTTCCCATCTGCATATCATTTACGTTATAAGCTGGATTTGACCAACAAATATAGTTTTCGCATGCCCGCATATGATTGTTCTTACCTTAACCTTGCAGAGGCATTGTTGGAGAACTAGACGAAGAGTTAGATGCTAGCTTGGACTTGTCACAACTGAGGGCTCATCCTTTGAAGCCAGTTATACATTGATTTGTAACATGACAGTGTCTAAAGATTGCTTAGGTTGGAAGCTGGAAAACACACCCGAAACGCAGGGGGTTGTTAGGAAGAGTTGTGAAACATTCTGAGAAAAAGATGATGTGAATGGAGTTCTGCATTTTGTAACTAGCATGTACCTTTATTGTAAGGATCTGAAAATTCTTGCTTTGATTTTGCAACGTCTATTCTATAGTTTTGTGTTTTCTACTTTCAGTTAACAAACACGGGAAAATTGATATCTGGAAAAAAGTTTGAATTTTTATCAGCTCAAGTTTGTTGTTTGTGATGCATGTTTATTAACCTTAGTATAGGATGGATTTAATGAAACTGTTGGGTGTATTGAAGAAAGCAATAGCAAGCTAAGGAAACTTAGCTTGATTTTTCCTCGTAAGTGGAAACTTACCTATGGGAATTCAAGATTTTAAGTTCAACAAGATGGGAGCATTCGAGTAATTTGGTTAAATGAATAGCTTTCGAGATAGGGTCAAAGGAAAACGCCACCGGCATCTTTGACAAATAGTTAAGGTTATCGTGGTGCACTACTTCCACAAGCTCTATAGCAAGTTCTCGTGTCTCGTAATCAATGTCGACAAGTGAGAAATTATTCAATATATTATCTCAAATGTTTATAGTTTAAGTTCACCTACCATTTATTTATGAGTATTTAAAATCATGTGTCGTGATTTTCAGAGTAAATATCGTCCCGTGAATAAAATGTTGCCAATATGAATATAACTAATAAAAATTCTTTACATCCCTAACAAATTTAAATCTTTAAATGAGTGCAAGCACAAGTTTTAAAATATGCATCCACCTTGATCTTCACTATTTTCTTTGTACAATAGTCATGGCAAGCTGTGAATATTAAAATTAACTATTTAACACGAATGAGTTAATCTATTTGTACATTATAGAGTCCGCGTGTATTTAAAAATTCCAGCGATGTGATCCTCATTGTAAGTAATAGGTAAAAGATTCGGTAAAAAAATTCTGTACATGTTAGCATAATCCAACACGAATAGTTAGTCGCGATGCAAAATAATTTATCCTGCATTTGTTCATCTTATTTAAAATAGATTTTATAAAAAATGATTTTTTGAAAAATGTGTAATTATAAAGTAGAAAAAAATTGGTTTACGTGTAAAAATACTTCATCGAAATACTAATTGAAAATGAATTTAGAGGGAACAAAAATTAGATAATGAAGCTCATACAGAAGCTTAATATAAAGACCACTTCGAAATCGTTTATTTTAAGAAATGGTTATAATGATACTTTAAGATTGCAAACATAGTAGTTTGAATAAACTTAGAATAATTTCTTTTTATTGTAGGTTGGGATAGAGAGTCCAAAATAGGATAAAGCAATGAAAAGAAACAGGTATTCTATGTACCAAATGAGCACAATTTTGAGTCTAAATTTTGCATCCAGCAATTTTATCAACTTTTGCCACTGAATTAAGAAGAATAAGAGCCATATATCTACATCAAGGGTGAGGTTATATTCCAAGAATATGTTGTGACAATTTGAATATATCAGAAACAAGGTTGCTTAATATAAGTGACAACAAAATGCTCAACTTCATTCCATCCTGCAATGTCTATTTCCGAATCTTAAAACCTGTAGAAGTAACGAACTCCTTGAGAAACGTGTAATAAACGCATCAGTAATCACAAGGACAAACTTCAATCACAACTATTACTGCCAACTCAAATAAAGTTAACAAGAAAATGAAAATTACGATTTTATTAGATTTATGGTGTGCAAGGACGAAAATAAAATAGATCATGTTCATCCTTCTAAGTTAATAACGATCAAGAGAGGCCAATCTACAGTGCACAACCATTCATATAAACTCCGAATCTTAAGACACCTTCAGTTGGAGCCCTTTTTTTAGACCCAGTATTATACTCATACCGGTGTGTGATGGTAGATATGAAATTGTATTGCTTACTACTGAGGAACATTTAACTGTACCCCAGAGACATGGTCGAAGCGCACACACCCAGTGTGCTGCTTTCATGACATGCTCTAGTCTTGGGCTCCTTAAATCAGGAAAGGTGAGAAGAGCAGCTTTAAGGTCAGCATGCATACGAAGAAGCCACTCTCCTTGGTGCTCTATAAAACACAACATTCCACGGAGAGGTAAATGAGGACCTTCCACGAAAGGAAAAATCAGTAAAAAGAAAACCTAATTGAGGACCTCTCAAAACCTTGTGTAGTTAAAACCAGCGACTTCAAGAACAACTCCTGGATGTTTTGTAAGATGAGTCCTGTGCAGCCGTTCTGAACTATTCATTGTCACCTCTCCACTGTTCATGAGCATTTACCCTATGGTCCTCGTGGGAAAACCTGAAAGTTGCTCAAATTTCCCTTCCAAAATCCCATTCCGTCACCATAGATTGATCGAAAAAGTTAAACTTCCATCCACCTTCCACATCAAACTTGATATATTTTATAACCTCCACCCCAAAAGTTAATAATTCCTCCCTGGACTAGTAGCACAACGGCCCCTAGGCAGTTGGCTCCATTCAATCTAATTTCTTCAGTTATAGAAAAAAGCAGTTATCTCAAATATGAGAGTAACACACCTTATCTTCGTTAAGATTCCATAATATATATATTCCATTACTCCCAATTTGAATGTCCGGTGGAAATCAGTGACAGCCGTCATTAAAGGTTAATTAAAGAAATAAAAGGAGTTGATATCAAGAATAAACAAGAAAGACTGCAGTATTTACTATTTAGTAAGTTTACCATTCGAATCTTGATATTTTCTTAAAGGATAGTCAAAAGCTCGGAAGCACGAACATGCTACCGGCGTCAACGTATCAGTATTCGACACGTATCGTACACCTGTACGTCGCCGACACGTCACCGACGCGTGTCGGAGTTCCTTGAGGAGTGTCGGAGACGAAGAAATGCAGATGGCTGGAAGAAAACAGTAAGAAAAACATATGGGTGGAAGAAATGCAGACGGTGACAATGAAGAGGAAATATGACTGAAGACTGAGGAAGAAAAGAGGAAATGAAAAGACGTCACTGTTGAGGAAGAAAACTTAAGTAAACCAAAGAAGAGTATGTGGAATTTTCAATTCAAATTTATCCTTTAACAAAGCAACGTAAAATTTTATGTAAATTAATTTTTTTACCTTACCATTTAAA